>VXAL01010849.1:70690-86422 GCA_013399475.1 Chauna torquata
AGAGCGATCGAGAGGAGAGGAGAGAAGAGAAGAGAAGAGAAGAGAAGAGAAGAGAATCCTTGCAGCAACAAATTCTCTGTCTTCTCATGTTAAAACTTAAGAAGAAGAGTCAATCTTAGGGGAGCAAATTCACAAAAAAGTCACCAACTGTCCATCTGTGTTCTTGTTTCATATAGCTGATCAAAATCCTCAGAATAGAAAACAATAATTCACAGAAAGCAAGACCATGGTTTTCTGCTTTAACAGCAATAAAACAATAAATGTATTCTGCCCGCTTTCTGTTCAAATACATGCTAGTTAAATGTATTCTGCCTGCTTTCTGTTCAAATACATGCTAGTCCCCTCATGTCATCCAGTGAGGTCCCTAAAATAAACAGTGACTGCAATCAAATCAAAATAGTGGCTGAAAATCAAAACAGTGATTCAGTTTGTCTTGGTCTTGCATTGCTTAAATCACCTGGAGTTTTGCTACTCAATTTAAAATGAGCAAATTCTTGTTCCTTTAGTGGACAGTGTTTCAACAAGAAATATATATATTTATATATATACACACATATATATATATAAAATATATATGTGTGTGTGTGTTTGTATATGTACACATCCAAAGATTTTTCCTGGTTTCGAAGAGCCTTGGTTTACAAAGTTTTCCTGTAAATGAAATTCATGCATTGCAGGAGACTGCTCATCCATTACAGATTGCTGTCATGAGTATGATGTATTCATGGAGTATTCATGTTCTGTGGGCTTTTAAATTTGCATTTTTCTTTGCGCATTTTTTCTTATAGTATGTGGAACATGCTTTTTTGTTGTTGTTATTTGCCCTCACAAATCAGAATGAATAACAATGGTCTTCCTTTAACTGCTAAATTTAGTAGCAAAACACATGTAAAATACAACTGTATATCATAGGGGTCTTGCATAATACCTTTTCGATAAATAATGACTTTCTATAAAGAAACAAAAAGCTAAATATAAGAATTTCCTCCAATTGTTCTAACAGGTAAAATGGGTCTCAGAAGCATTCACATCTGCCATAGAAACTCTAAAACCTGTGAAATCTTCCATATGCCGATGCAGTAGGTTCATTCATTAAATTGCCATTAAATTTCTCTATGAATTTTAGAAGACAAGCATAAATGAAAAAATTTCCAATAAGACCTATGTTGTTCATCAAAAGAGTGCTAAAATTGTCAACAAACAATATTTATAGTAAATGAGGTGTTTTAAATGAGGTTCAAAGTTAAGTCTAGATCAAGTTCAGAATTTTTTTATGCTGTTTCAGGGCTACAGAATGAAACCTTTTAAAAAATATTGATATTAAAGGATGACAGAGCCCCCAGAGAAACAGGGAAATGGTCTGTGAGCTGTGCTGCTTGACACAGGCAGTCTGGCCTCCTAAAACTGAAAGCCGGAATGAAAACTTAACCTCACAGGAACACTAAGGAAAAGCCCCAAAGTGCTTTGCTTCCCTAATAAGACTGTATACATCAGAAAAAAAGTGACAGATTCTAATTAACTTCAACAGCTATTACTTAACATGTCTATAGTCCAGCATAAGCTGTAAATTCACAGTTTGAAGTAAAGCCTATTCATAATATCCTTGACCTTCCTGAACCTTCTCAAAGTTTAAGATCTCACTGTGTTGTACAAGTGTGTGCAGAAATCAGGCACAGATTTAATTATTTATTTATTTTCCCATACTATTATGGGTCTATTTTAACAGCTGTAAAAATTTCATAAATATCCATCTAACATATATGAAATTTAAATATACCAGCTATTTCCAATAAAAAATGGGACCTACTAAATTCTATTATAGTATGCTGAAGATGCAGAAGTGTTCCTTTTTCTTTTGTTCTTACTTCTGAATTGAGAGACAAGGACTGTATCTTTTTCATAACTTTCTGCTGCTGACAGACTGTTTGCAATTTATTCTTAATTAACCACAAAATGATTCTGTAATTGGTGGCAAATTTCAAAACTGCAGTAAGTGATCCTTTTGTGAATGTATTTTTAAATTAATTCACTGTCGTTTTTTTCAATCCTTCTATGTTTCGCAAAAATCTAGAAAACGAGAGTTTAAGCATGCTTTTGAAAATATGATGTGTCAAATCAGTGCAAGCAAACAATTAAAATGAAGGAATGGTAAAGTTTCCACATATTTATTTAATTTCCAAAACATTTGTCCTTAATCTACAGAACAAACACGTGCATATCCATGAATATATGAATAGCACAAAAACTACTTAAAGAGTCTGTAATAACTTTTATACAACAAACAGCCTATTGCACCAGGAGTGACCTGTCATTAGGCTTCCGGAAGGCCTATATATTGCTGTAAAAGAAAAGCTTTAGTCTGAGCTATAGGACAGCTTTAACATTGTGTCATAATTACTTTAATAGGCAGGCCTGTATCAAACAATCAATATATCTATGTGATAGGTTGGTCTTGGCTGGTCACCAGGTGCCTGCCAAGCCACTCTCTCACTCCCCATCCTCAGCAAGACGGGGGAGAAAATAAGATGAAAAAACTTGTGGGTTGTGATAAGGGCAGGGAGATCACTCACCAATTACTGCCATGCACAAAGAAACTCGACCTAGGGAAGATTAATTTTTTGCCAATTAGTAACAGAGTAGGATAAAGAGAAATATAACCAAAACTAAAAACACCTTTCCCCTACTCCACCCCCTTCTTGCCAGGCTCAACTTCACTCCTGACTCTTCTACCTCCTTCCCACCTAGCAGCACAGTGGGATGGGGAATGCAGATTGAAGTCTGTTCATAAAACTTCATCTCTGCAGCTGCTTCCTCCTCACACTCTTCCCCCACTCAAGCTTGAGGTCCCTTCCACGGGATGCAGTCCTTCATGAACTGTTCCTTCCCATGTGCTGCAATTCTTCAAGAACTGCTCCAAAATGTGTCCATACCACAGGGTGCAGTCCTTCAGGATAGGACTGCTCCAGCATGGGACCCCCATGGGCTGCAATGCCTGCCAGACTACCTGCTCCTGTGTGGGCTCCTGTCCACAGGCTGCAGTGCCTGCCAGGAGCCTGGTCTTTCATGGGCCTCCTTCTAGCCATATCTATCTGCTCCACTGTGGGGTCCTCCATGGGCGGAGGTCTTCTCCATGGGCTGCAGGGGAACTTCTGCTTTGGCACATGCAGCACCTCATCCCCCTCCTTTTTTTTTTGGTGTCTGGGGAGTTGTTTCTCTCACATTTTTCTCACTCCTTTCTCTCATAGCTGCTACACAGCTTTCTTAAACATGTTATCACAGAGGCGCCACCAGCATCACTGATGGGCTCAGCTTTGGCAAGTGGCAGGTGCCTTTTTGAGCCAGCTCCTGGACTGTTCTCACAAAGGCCTCCTCTGTAACTCTGCTATTAAAACCTTGTCACATTAACCCAAAATAATCTATTAGATTTAGAAAGAGATATAAGTCTAGAACCACAAATTACACTATAGAGGCCTGGAAAAAGATGTAAATGTTAGAATTAAACACAATTAAGCATTTTCCAATGCAGCAAAACAGTGAAGAATATCTTCCTAAACCACTTAGAAACATGCAAAACCTGTATACGAGTGTTTTAAAAAAGAAATAGTATGGTATGTGTTGGCAGTTCTGACTAGGATGTAGCTAAGAAGTGGAAAGTATCAAGAAAAAATGCATTACAACAGAGAGAGGACTTGGAGAGTTAAAAAAAAAATAGTTCTTTTCATTCTCTCTTTCTGAAGGTCTACATGCAGTTCATTGGCCAGGCTAGGAGGCATCACCTGGAACTGGCTAAAAATAACCCATGCTGCATTAAAAATGACATATTATGCAGACAATTACCAGATGTATAGGTTAGTGTAAATTTATATGAAAAAAATATTCAATATTTGCTTCCTAAGATATGTTAATAAATTTTGGCCATAATAAAACATAATTAGTGCATATTTTCATGCTTTTAGTACTTTCAGAATAATGCAAAATGATGATAATTCATGTCTGAACAAACCCACAGAAAAATTCTCCACTGTTCAGAGTGCATTTATGCCATCACTCTACTTTTCAACATACTCTTATATACAACACTTGCATAATGTAACTCTTACATTATAATGCACTGTTTTCACCTCCAGAATCCTGAAGTTACTTTGTGCCTTCACTTAAAATCACACACATCTGTTTATATAACATCAGAAGAACCAGAAAGTGAATGGAGAATCAGATGCAAGAAGTTTCAGCTGGAAGTAACTTGTTTTTCTTCTTTACGAATTTTAGAACTTAACTGTTTTAGGAAGTTCTCCAGAGCAACCGGCAGGTATTGCCAGTGGCTTAGAAAACTTTAAGTGCACATGTATTCAAATGAGAATCGACAGGGGTAAATATTAAAGTAATCCAAATGTATTCTTGAGATAGATGTCATCACAAGTAAGCTTAATAAAAATAAATGCATATTTTGAAAAAAAGCACTAGCACATAAGAATAGCCTTTGGCAAGGACAAGGTGTCTGAAACAACTCTATAACAAAATTCATGGAGTGTTTAATGAGCCCTATATTACTGTGATATAAGGAAAAATGTACAGAAATGCTAAATGGAGCTTCCTGCTGTCTTGCAGATTTCTCCAAGCTTCAATTATTAAGAGTATCGAAGGCTGAGAAGAGGGACAGCTAAAGAAAAAAGTTTAAACATTAAGGATAACATTTAAAACAAAGTCAACTGCAAACCATCCATCATCTCACACTGTGGAGAATTGGTTACTGAATGACTTGTTTTCTGTGTTCATATCTTGAAAACCTTTTAGAAACTGAAAGGAATGTCAGTGTTAGAAAAAAGGGTTATACTGCATCACACTTCACACATTACTCACCACCCTGACCCATAGTCACAGCCAAGCTGCCACTCTCTGGACTTGGGGAGTGTCAGGACTAAGCAATGCTGTGGCCAGAGATGTTCTCCCATCCTCTCCACAGTCTGATTTCCACAGGCAGCCACCTCCTTTTCCCCTTCCCAGCACACACATACACACCCTACAGAAGCACAGCTGGCCACACAGGCTGATTAGGACTGCACTTTGCTCCTGGGGCATACACACACCCTCACTGTTGTAACTCACTTCCATGCTCACATGTGTGTGTCTCCCAGCCCCTAGAGTTGACCCTAATTCTTTCCAGCTTCCATGGGCATATCAGATACTCACATGCTGTGCTCCCTTTCATCCAGTCTCTAGCTCCAAATTTGAATATTTCTTTTGGTCTTTTCCTCCACGCCAGCTAGTCCAGATTGAAGTTTGCTAGCAAATCACACACACACAGATGCAAATATTGTAAACTCTGTAGAAAAAAAAATATTTTAAACTCAAAATAGCTTTTCATATCATTTAACCAAACATCCTTATGAACCAGATGTCCTTGTATCACACATATACTTACATTCCAGATATCCTAAAACAGTGTACACCTCTGTGCTGACAATTTTCAATTACTTCAACAGTATTATTCTTCCGCTGCAGGCTCATCATGTTTAATGCATTACACCTGCTATTCATGAATATTTCACTATGTCATTTTTATGAGTAGTACACACTGTACGGAAAGCCCACAGGAAACCAGCAGCTACAAAAATACAAACTTCCAGTAACTGTTGTGTCTTTATATCTACAACTCTACCGTTGTCATGGTTTTGGCTGGGACAGAGTTAATTTTCTTTGTAGAGGCTCACACAGTGCTGTGTTTTGGATTTTTGATGAAAATAGTGGTGACGTTTTTGGTTGTTGCAGAGCAGTGTTTACACAGAGCCAAGGACTTTTTTGCTTCTTGTGCTGCCCTGTCAGCGAGGAGGCTGGGGGTGCACAAGGAGTTGGGTGGGGACACAGCCAGGACAGCTGACCCAGGCTGGCCAAAGGGATATTCCACACCACATGACATCATGCTCAGCAATAAAAGCTGGGGTAAAGAAGGAGTAAGGGGGAATGTTTGGAGTGATACTGTTTCCCTTCCCAAGAAACCATTACACTTGATGAGCCCTGCTTTCCTGGAAGTGGCTGAACACCTGCCTGCCCATGGGAAGTAGCAACTGAATTCCTTGTTTTGCTTTGCTTGCGCATGTGGCTTTTGCTTTACCTAGTAAACTGTCTTAGTGTCAACCCATGAGTTCTCGCACTTTTACCTTTCTGATTCTCTCCCGCATCCCACCTGGGCAGGGGGTGAGTGAGTGGCTGCGTGTCCAGCTTTCCTTCTGCAAAGGTACTGTGCTGATGTTCTTTGGGAATAAAGATCTTCCATTCCTTAAATTCAGTATCAGTTATGTTCCACAAATAAATAAAAAATAAAAAATAAAAAAATAAAAAAAACACATCCTAATATATCCTTGGCTAATGAAAATGGTTGCATTGCCATTTTGCATTAAATTTAACAGAGAGGTACTGACTGGGAGCGTAAGACTTTTATTTCAAGGTTTTCCACTTATTAGAATGGCATCATGTTAAAATGTCTGTTATAATAAGGTATTTTCATGGTATTCCCCAAAGCTGGGATTTGCAGTTAGCTATCAAAAGCTTGTTGTCTATTGCATCTAATTCCCAGTTACTACATGCATTAATCCTATTTCTATTTTTGTATAAAGCATGTTTGTCAGTTTACACGTCCATATGGAATGTAAGATTCAACTTATACACAGGCTTCATTTTGAGATTTGCTCATTACCAAATTTAGCATTAAAGTATTTTCTCGAACTGACAAAGGTTGGATTGGAAAGATCCATGACACACAATAAAATCAGGGGAAGAGTACCTGAATGTGCAGGGATTTTGAAACATTCACATATATAAAATAAACTAAAAAATGATCTGCAACATTTACACTTTCAACTTGCAAGTATGGAAATAAACTTGAATGTTGAACCACACAGCTTCTACCTTCAAGGAGTCCAACATTTGCATCTCTAATATTTCCCAGATTTGTAGCAGAAAATAAAAACACCCCTATCTGTACATTGAAAAGTGGAGATAATAAATACAAATATATATGCATCTCTACATATCTGTTTATATATGCATAAGTTAGAAATATTTTTAATGACCTACAGCAAGACAGAATTTTTACATGTATATTTAAAGAGAGAAGCAGAGTGTGCCAGCACAAATGCAATGCTGAGCTGCTTCGCATTTAATAATCATATTTAAATAATGGGATATCTCCTGAATACCATCTTCTTAGGAACCTTTTAAGTGCAGTAATGTGTCCAGCAGCATTAGAGGTTATTACCCAGAATAAATTGTGAAGTAGATAAGACAAACAGAAAATTGATTATTAAACATTTACAACAACAACATGGCAGCCATCTTTTTTGTCAGCAGTATAATCACCTAATTGATTTCACTGAGTGTTGTGAAAGTTTTGGTGAAATGATTTTTTTTTTTCCCCAAATATTTCTCCCCTGTTATTTTAGTATGAAAAGCCATTTTGTAAAATGAAGTTGTGAAATTCTATGTTTGCTTCAAATAACTTTTTAGGCTATATGATCTCAACTAAAATGAATATTGCTATTTGTTTTGGGGTTCATCCTTGATGCAGTGCCTAGATTAGCCGAGATCATCTAATGCTATTCATTTTACATGCACTTTGTAGAAACAGTCGAATGAACCTTCAGTGAAGGTTAATACCAATTTTGGAGAATGTTGAGACTAACCTGTGTGGATCTGGCATGCCCTGCATTGGAGAGATTGCCTGGTTAACAACTCAGTGTGAAATTCAATGTGATTGAAAGTAATACTAGTGCCTGTTGGTTTGGAATATAATGAGGAAAGATCACCATTGACTGCCAAGATATAAACAAACGTCTGCCTTCAAAAATAAAAGCCTAAAACAATCCAGAAGGTCCAGGGGTATCATGTAGTATCATCCCCTGATGAGAAAGCTCAGAAACAGCATGCGAGTGTGACATTCTCAAATCTGTGAATTCAAACGAGAAGATAGCAGGACAAGGCAGAAGAAAAAGTCCATTCTTGGGACAGGGTACATAGGGGTGCATATGGGTGTGCATGTATGAGTGTATATCATCATACTGTCTATATCAAGCTATGGTGTTTTGCAATTCTATCATGCCTCCATTGCCCTTACCCTCCACTGTGAAAAAGGGTTAACGTTGTGTGCATTGAAATCTTAAAGGAGTGTCTGGAGCTTGCATTCTTCACCTTAGGACAATCTCACCTTCCAAAACATTTGCAGACTTTTTAAAAGTAGAACAAGAACAATAAGATCAACATTAAGTAACAAGGAGAAAATTAGTTTCAGAATTGAGATCCTTGTAGGAATTCCAGACCAAAAAAATATTTTAATTAACTCAATACTTTCAATTTGACATGTAATTAAATGAGTATTTTATTTTAAAGACAATTATCTTACTTGTTTTTCAATTAAAATATGAAAAATTACATTAAAATGAAAGGCTACGTGTTTCATTTAGAAAATGCTGAAATAAAATATTTGACATAAAAACTCTCTTTTCCCATATGAAGTTAATGAGTACATTTTATTTGCATTTATTAATAGATTTTTTTCATGCAAAATTTATTTTTCAATGAAAATATTATTCAAAAAATTGTGGCCACTTGCACACAATGTCACGCTACCCCTTCTTCAGAGTCTTGTATTGCCTTTGCCCAAATTGACTAAAGCTGTGCCACTAGTATCTGAGGTTATATAGCTGAAAATTACTGCTTTAAAAATTATTTATGTCTGAGCTAATATTTGGAAAACAAACCTAAGTCAATACAAGTATAAAGGTGTTATTTATTTATTAGCCACATATATTTCCTAAAGACAGTTTGACAAAAGCATCAGATTCTGCAGTCAGGGACCTGTAAATGCAGGAATTCATCAATGTACCTAAGGAACATACTGGTTTTCAGCACACTGAAAACTGTTGGCAAGTTCTGTCTGAGCTTCAAAAGTGCACCATTACAGACTAACTCAGATTTGGCTATTTCATGGCAAATATTTAAAACACAGTGTTAGGATGATATTCCTGGAAAAAAATCCATTAGAGATTTAAAATGTCATTTGCAAAAGATGTAAACAAGCTTCTACCCTACTGGTCTCCCCTGCCCCCAAAGATGAAAAACAACCCACAAAAGCACAAACCCACACAGGAGATAGATCGAGCTCTCAACAATCTGTCCTTGTTGCTAAAGTCAATGAAAAAGTTTTTTTCCCGTCCTTCCAAGAAGCTTATACCAGTTCATGCCAATCAAATGATAGCACATTAAGCTCTGATTTGCTCTAATATTTTATGTCATTATGTAAACTCACCCAGGTGCTAAAATAATCAGAAATTCTAGATTTGGCTACTATCTGGCCCACACTCTCAAACCAAAAACCACCTATGAACCTAGAAGAACTTAGATGACATATGTCAACCCATTTCTTGTTGAAAGTAAAATCGTAAAAGGAAACTGAAAATTAAGGATGATGATCTTGTGTTTATATGGCACTGTAGGGAATCAGTCATCTAAACTACCAGACCCTCTAGCATAGAGTACAGGAGAGGTTGCTAATTAACAGTAGTTGAATATTAATCACACTTCTCCTCTATTCGTTCACTCCAAGAAGTGCTTGTACTAGAATTGCTCTTGTTGTTTTGAGAAGAGCAGCTGTATCTACTCCTATGTATTCAATCAGACAGATGTTAGAAGGACTTTCGGTTTCATACGGACGCCTGAAAAAAAAGGTCGTATTGTTACAGTCTCTATCTTTAGACTGATGCTTCACTAAGGTGGTGACTCTGCTGTGGCATTGAAACTAGAGCATTTGCGTATTCCCAAGTACAGTACTCTATAAATTAATTATAGATAAATGCACTTGGGGAAAAAAAAACAACAACAAATATCTATGATCAGCTCTAAGCTGATCATTCACGCATATTATGCTTATGGTAGGCAGGCTCACAAAAAGGCTAGCTCAATAGGGTGAAAAATCAGATCGAATGCTAGACATTATCAGGGAAGGGAAAAAGAATAAAATAAAATACGCTAGTGTTTAAATCCAAGTCTTATGCACATCTTAAACTTTATCGCAGAAGCACAAAATTGCTGAGGTTGGATGTCACCTCTGGAAATCATCCAGAGCAAATGCCTACCCAGGTAGGGTCAACAAGAACAGGTTGCCCAGGACTGCAAAAAAATAAAAATAATTTTTTAAAATTGTATGCTTAGAAATTTCCTGTGTTTCTGTTTATGTCCATTGCTTCTCATCCTGTCACTGCACACCACTGAGAAGAATCTGGCTCTGTCTCCTTTTCATCCCATCAGGTATTTTTACACCTGGGTAAGATCCACCTGATCCTTCTCTTCTTCAGGCTGAACAGCACTAGCTCTCTCAGCATCTCCCATAAAAGATGCTCCAATACTTTAATTATTTTTGTGGCCCTTCGCTGGACGCCATCTGGTAAGTTCACGTGTCTGATGTCCTGCAGAGTTCAGCACTTTGACCTGCTGACAACACTCCACCTAGGACAGCCCCAAAGCTCTTGGCCTTCTTTTCAGTGCTGCACTTTGCTGACTGATGTTCAATGTTTTGTCCAGCAGGACCTCTGGTACTGGTTTCCTTATCACAAAAAAAGATATTTTACAATAGTTAAAGGGCAGCAAGGATGAACAAAAATAGAAAATAGTTTCTGTGTAAGAAATATCAATACATTTCTGGTGATGAGAGATAAAGATCTGTAAATCATGCGTGGCGTAACAAGTATGAAGGGATCAGTTAGTTCCAATATTTTCCAATAAAAGAATCAGGAGATATCAAACAAAAGTTAGTAAGAGTCAGGCTTATTTGAGACAAAAGAGTTCATTCATGATGCAGCTGATAGCAGTCCCTGCAGCAGGTTACTTGGCTGTCAGTTTTCATGGGTTTAAAGGCAACTGAAGAAGTCCCTGAGAGAGAAATACATTGTGGCTTAGTAAGTATGTAGATACCACAGCCCAGCTAAGGAAGTTCCCTAGCTGAAGGCAGTTAAGGGTTAACATAGTCACAGAAAAAAATTGTCATGTATGCTGCTGTTATCCTTATGTCTCACATGTGAGGGAGGACTTCTTTCCCAGCTCCTGAACACGGTTACATGACATAAACATGACAGTGGATAGATAGACTGTTGTTTTCACCAAGGCCGTTTCCATGTTCAGATGCCTTGCAAAATTAGATGCAGCATTAGGGAGCATACTGAAGACCAATTTTTTCTATTGCTGACATGCAGCAAATGATTGCTAGTCCATAGGCTCAGCAGGTTAGGACAAGAAATGATGAATAGCTAATTCTTTTGTAGTTAGATCAGAATAAAAAGCACCTCCAAAATTGTGAAATTATTACCTTTTTAATGTTATGTTATTGACCTCATTAAACTCAAATTCAAAAAATGATAACTGTCCATGAAAATGGTAATTTTCAAACATGCTATCTCCTTTCCTCTTTAGGATTGTCTGATTTCATACAACATAATTGTATGGGACAATTTCTCTCAACTTTCATTTGATAGACATGTTACTGCTGTGTGTAAATATGTCTCTTAATTCTAGAACTGGGTATTATCTGAGTATTATATCAGGTATTAAAATAGACAGCAGATGTGAGCTAACTCCACACAAGCAAATAACACAGGTGGAAGTTTGTAGGAATGTGGTATGCATAGCCATGTTAACTCTCCGAAGTGTGCTGCCACAGCGTCACCATGCTAGACGCAAGGAAAAAAAAAACAAAAAACAACAAAAAAAAAACCTAGATCTTTAAAAATTATTGTATAAAAATTACAGTTACAGTGCTTAAAATTTATTGTGTTCTTACTTTATCTCTTTCTTTGGTTCATTCCCCTTCCTTTGTTCTGAAGGAACACATACCCATCACTTTTCACCCTGTGCTTCTAGTTAGTGTATCAAAAGGAATTCAGATTCATTTTGTTTGGCAAGTCTTCCTAATTCACTATAAAGTTTTTTAACATACTCTTGACATTCTTTAACAAGGAAATCTATTTAATCTTTCAGCACTTTATTATTTTTTTTTTTTTCTGATTCAGCTCCTTCTGTTCATCTAGACAAATATAAGAATTCTGAGTTAAAAGTTCAGTACTTTCAAAATTTCCACTGGCACAGATCTATCCCTTAGTTATTGATGTCAGTTAAACCATACATTGAAGAATTCTTTGACCTTTTACAGAATAGGACTTCAAAACCACTACCATCTGCCACATAAAATCTGTAACTGGGGAAAAAAAAAAAAGAAAGAAAGAAAGAAATGGGCGACGAAGTCTCAAAAACTATAAACTTTTTTTTTTTTTAATTTTCAGAGAGGAAATTATTTTTCTTGATTCGAATATCAGGTCTAGAATCAATGGGAGTTAAGACCAACGGAGCTATCTGGCTAAGCACTGATGAGTTACTTGTCTAGCAGTTCACGCAGAAGGGCACTAAGAAGGGGCCAACAACTCTGCTCAGACCAGCATGTACATCCTCAACAACGGTGGTGTCAAGCTGCAGAGCAACTGTCTCTGCAACATCAGAGGCCTTGACTCAGATGGAGGTTCAGAAGAAAGCAGAAGAAAGACGTAGCTCTGCACATCTCAGGCTTCAGGGAGCACTTTGGACCTCTATCTGAGGCTGGGACATATGGTCTTCTAGACTGTAGGAGGTGTGCAGTTGTCAAGAGGCTGTGTTCCTATGAGAAGGAGCTGCAGGAGCAGGTCAGGAGACGGCACAGCACCAGATCAACTGGACTTTCTCTGAAACCCTGCATCTTCAGGGCGTCAAACGTCCAGCTGAAGTGGTGTGACAGGCAGAGACAGTGCCTATCAGATTGCAAAGTGGAAATTCCCATCACAGCAAAGGCTGGAATCCTGTGACTTCTGGCACCATAAAGGCTACTGCTCCACCTGAAGGCTTGCATCTATGGGACAGCTTCACAGCAGTCACAGCTGAAGCTGGGATTGCTGTTGTGAAAAGGCTGCTATGGCTAGACTGATCTTTGGACTCTTAACCCCTTTTGCTCTTCCACGTCAGCACCAGATACTGTCAGGAGCACCACTGCTACTGACAGGAGAGGGCTGGAAAATATCAAGCGTAACTACATTGCTCTAGAGGTGATTGTCAAGGGCAGGGTGGTCCAGGTGATATCTCCATGATCCTCACAGGGAGAGGGATGAGCTTGAAGAGGATTGACTGACCTGGAGGTCAAATCATTGCACAGCTCGTGTTGGCAACAGGGTTTTTGGTTTCTATGGTCATGCAACAACCTTTGAAGACTGAGAACTGCAAGTAAGAGACAAGATACACTTGACAAAGTGGGCCAGAAATATCTTTACCAAAATGTTGGACAACCTAGAAAGGAGAGTTTTCAAATAGGGACTGGGAAAACAGCATAATTGGTTGTCTCTCTAAAGTGCCTGTACACTATGCATGCAGTATGGGGAACAAACAGGAGGAATTAGAGGTCTGTGTGCAGTTATAGGGCTACGATCTCACTGGGATAGGGGAAGTGTGGTGGGATAACTCACATGCCTGGAGCAGTGCAATGGATGTAGGACCATGGGCAAGAAGGTACTACACCCTCACCAAGAAGGTGAGAGAATGGATGGAGCTCTTCTTTGGATCAGCTGAAGAGCGAGCTGAGAGCTTGTGGGTCAGAGAGTAGACCATCATGGGCAATATTGTGGTAACTGTCTGCTACAGATGGCCTGAATGGGAAGAAGTAGAGGAGGCCTTCTTTGGAATATTGGAAGAAGCCTTGTGTTTGTAGGAATTCCAACAGGAATCTCATGGAAATTCACCTGAGTAAAATGCTAAATCCTGTCCCTGAGGAGGAATAATGCCATGCACCAGTATGTGCTAGGGACCACATGGCTGGAAATCAGCTTTGCAAACAAGGACCTGCACGTCCTGGTGGCAACCAAACTGAACCAGCAATGTGTCCTCATGGCAAAGAGGACCAATAACTGCCTGGGCTGCATTAGGCAGAGCACTGATGGAAGGTCAAGGGAGTCTTTTCCCTCTACGAAGCATTGGTGAGGCCACATCTGGGGTACTGTGTCCAGTGCTGAGCTCTGGAGAACAAGACAGACATGGACTTACTGGAGTAAGTCCAGCAAAGGATTTTATCTAACGTGGCTTTGAGAAAGGGGGATTGAACTAGATAATCTTCAGAGGTCCTTTCCAGCCTCAACTGTTCTATGATTCTGTCATTTTGGAATGCTATTCTCTGCCAAAGCAGCTTTCAAAGTTGCTTCTTATGTGGAAAAAATTTGAATGTGCAGAATTTTAACGGTGTAGCACCATGCATTTTCCTATAGAGCCATAAAATGCTTGGTAACAACCCTTGCACATAAAAGCATATGTAAGTTTTAAATATTTTGAGGAAAGCATCTGTAAGTGTCCAACATTTCCATTAATAGAAGTTCTTTAAAATCTAGTAAGTGGAAAGAATTATAAAGAAATAAACATCAAAATGAATTTTAAAACATGAGCACATTGATAACAGATGTTTTTTCAAGGGTGAGAGCTCTTGGTCCACGAACCATTAAATCAACGAAACTTTTAAGTGAAACTTAGGAATGACATCAGTTAAGTAGTGTCTACACCTGCAAAATATATTTCACATTCATCTCAGTAATTACAAGACATCCATCACTGCTGAGTCTTCTTGCCAACAGATTACATAAAATTCACTAGATTCTCCCACCTACATTACTGTACTGGTAACTTATTTCTCTTTCACATAATTTCTGTTGCTTATCTTATCAAAGTCTAGCAATAGATCACAAAGATGAGCAGTAAAGTCCTCTCCTTGTAGGGTTACAATATCAATAAAAAAAACCTGGAAGTGACAAATGTATAAATATTCATGAAAACATCTGCTTCCAACATAGAATTATTTTTTATTGACAATTACATTAAATAAAGTTGTCTGAGTTATTTTAACAATACCCTTTCCCAACTGCATCTCTGGTACAGGGAAAGACACATTATTTACCTGAAATAAGCAGAAAAATGTGCATGAATTTCTTAGACTGCAGTTATGGTACTGTAGAGATTATAGAAACCAGAAATTTCATGTGTTAAAGATATGCATAAGTAGTATTGCAGGCCATAGTCACCAGTAAGAATCAACTGTAAAGATTCAACTTAATTTTTTATTTAGACATCCATAACCTCTTTCCTTAGCATTATGCCTACCTCAAATACAGAAGCAGAAGCTATTTAATTATCCATATCTGATAGAACAAAAATCTTCAGGTCAATGATGCGTTACTTGGGAGGCCTACTGTTTCTTCATTTTCATGTTGATCATTTTCTCTCAGAGAAATTTGGGGTAGCAGGAAGAGAGAATGAGTGATTCATCAAAGACAGTACCTGTATTCCATTCTATCTGTATCTGACAGGGTCAGGTAAGCATTCTTTAAATAATCTAATTAATTTCAATGCCCACTTAGGTGAAAAAGAAGCAAGCCTACATTTTTATCCCACTGAAATAAATTGGTATTCTTCCTTTTACATCATCTGTATTAAATCTGCCTTTTATTTCCTTTCCTCAGACACCTATATGCAGTAGTTCACTTTCAACAGAATAGCTAAGTAAGATTAGTGCAGGGCAGGTACACATTCTACCTGGTGGAGAAAGGTTATATTAAATTGCCAGAAGATAGCCTCGTACACAGACAGAAATTCTCAGATGTTCTCAGGAAAGAAAGGGAAGGAAAAAAAAAA
>VXAL01010850.1:0-70865 GCA_013399475.1 Chauna torquata
AGTGGGCACAAACTGAAAGACAGGCGGTTACAGCTCAACATGAGGGGGCACTTCTTTACTGTGAGGGTGACTGATAACTGGAACAGGTTGCCCAGAGAGGTGGTGGAGTCTCCTTCTCTGGTGATATTCAAAGCCTGCCTGGATGCCATCCTGCACAATGTGCTGTAGGTGATCCTGCTCGGCAGAGGGGTTGGACTAGATGATCTTCAGAGGTCCCTTCCAACCTTGCTCATTCTGTGATTCTGCCAAACCACTGGAGTACATGTCATATTCTTCACCATCAGAGAAACTGGGCAGTCTAGAGCAAGTCTCTGGTCTCCCAGGAGCCTAGATTTAAAACATTTTTTTCATACACTGTTTACAGCATCCCAAATGCAATCACATCCAGTGAAGAGGATCCTCGCAAACATCTCATGCAGCAGCTAACTGTAGGCAAGTCAAGATAGTCCAAGGAGATTAACATGCACCACTCTAGTTCCAGTCTAGAAAGGGAATGTGTGTCGTACACCATCTGCCACAATCCAGTGGTCTCAACTATCAAATCTTTCCAGAAGAGCACCTGAAGTAGCAGGATGTTCTCAATCTGTTCAACATTCATATCTAAGCTCTAAAGCTGCAGGAAGGAACAGCTAGCGTGGCATCTGAGAGAAGAGTTCTCATACAGGAGGTTAGATGCTAGTGTTTTTCATCTAAACTGAAATGGTGAGCTGAAGTCACTTCCACTGAGAGATAAAGGAAGACACGAGTTTTCCAACAGCATGCTGAGATCCAGCTTTTGCTGGTGAAGCACAAAAAGTCTCATGTTTGTTCCTGAAAATCTTAGCGTTAAATGCATGTAGCCAAAGCATCTACCTAGGGAAGAATATACTGGCTGTGAGAGTCAACAACATGAATTTTCAAACCTGGACACACATAAGGTACCCTCACATATGATGTGCCGTAGTAAAGACAGGCTTCCCTGTATGCAGGGATGCTAGCTGCTCATGATTCCCAGTCAAGTGATATAAGCAAACAGAAATAACAATAGCCTCAGAAGGAAAGTAGCTATTGATCTCCTTTGTCATGACCTGTTACAATAATTAAATTTCTTGATATTTTAAGTCACTTGGAGTTTTTTGAAAGATAACAATTTCTCATAATGAAAATGTATATGGGCAGAATGAATTGAAAACTGCCTTTCTGAAATGCTGAAAAGGACAAAATCTTTCAAACTATTCTGAGTCTGTGAGACCTAGGTATTAATGTGAAAGTAAAATATATATGAAAGATAGACATAGATTTGGAAACAGCAAGAACTTCCAAGGATAGTCAGAATTCTGCTTTGCAAATAAAAATCTGTGAGCTATAAAAAAAAAGAGAACTGCATCTACTTAGAACATAAAAGAAAGAAGATTGGATACAAGGACAAGCATATTTTTCATTAAGACATGAATGCTGTCAAGAAAGAGAGTTGTTTCACCCTTTTAAGAAAAGGAACAAATGCATAAAGCTGCCTTCCTAGGGCTGTGAAGATGGTTAAGGGTGTGGAGGGGAAGACGTATGAGGAGCGGCTGAGGTCACTTGGGTTGTTCAGCCCAGAGAACAGGAGGCTGAGGGGAGGCCTCATGGCGGCCTGCAGCTTCCTCACGAGGGGAGCAGAGGGGCAGGCGCTGATCTCTGCTCTCTGGGGACAGCGACAGGACCCCAGGGAACAGCATGGAGCTGTGACAGGGGAGGCTCAGGCTGGGTGTTAGGAAAAGGTTCTTCATGGAGGGGGTGGTCGGGCACTGGAACAGGCTCCCCAGGGCAGGGGTCACAGCACCGAGCCTGCTGGAGTTCCAGAAGCGTTTGGACACCGCTCTCAGACATATGGTTTGGTTTTTGGGTGGTTCAGTGTGGAGCCGGGAGTTGGACTCGATGATCCTTGTGGGTCCCTTCCAACTCGGGATATTCTGTGATTCTACCTAGTTTTCCCCACAGCTTTCCAAGCACTGCAGAATCATTGATACTGAGCAACAGGACAAAGCTCTGATGAGCCTGGAGCAAAGAAGGCTTGGTTGGATACTTGATAGATCTGCAAAGTTTGACTGAAAACTGGTTTGTGACTCCAGAAATAAACTAAGGGAAATTGATGGTTTTAGTTGGCATAAGTTAGCATTGCCAAAACAAAGTTTTCCTCCTCTCCTAATTCACTGCTGCTATCAGCCCCTTGTCTGTCCTAGTACAGGTGTTCATGCAGTGAACCCTATCAGACAGTGAACGAACACTACTTTTTGCCTGTGCTAGTGTTGCCAGGTGGTTCACTTTGTGGCTGGGAAAGAGCTTGTACCAGGACAAGGAAAGTGTTGCAGGGGTGGGAATGACGAGGAGGTAAGACTACCTGTTTGGCAGCATTGCTGGCTTATTTGGCTCAAGGCATGCATAAAGTTATGTCTTGTATTTCCAGACAGGCACACAACTACAATAAACAAATAAATAAATAAATAAATAAAAATAGGCAGAGATGAGAAGATCACAGTTGCCCAAGATGAAAAGTAGCATAAAGACAGTCAAGGGAATTTAACATGACTTCAACAGAGAAATCTCATGCTTTTGAGTGGAGAGACTTGGTCAGAAAGTTGAAACATACAGTACTATCACATTATTATCCAAAAGACCTAGAACTTCCCTGGTTGTCTTGTATGGGATGCAAAAAAATAGGTATTAAGGATTGGATGTCTTTAATAAACCAGGATACATTATATGTAGTATCTCAAATCAACAAGGATTCCAATAGGATATAAAAAGAATTATGAATTACATGACTTTAGTGTAGCACCAAGAAATTAATTAAATGATTTTCATGTGGAACCAAGAAATAAAAATACTTCTGTGTTTGCTGAGTTAGTGAGACTGCTATTAAGCAAACATGCAGCAAGGTTACTGGATAATCATGGTAAAACCAGATAAGCTAGGAATTATTATAGTCCAGAATACCAGAATAGGGTCCTTGAATACGAGCATTACATCATGAAAATTGCTCAGGGAGAGGTTTTCAGCTCTCCCTGTCTCTTGGTTTTTACAAGCAAAAACTTTTGGCAGCATTAGTTGTGTCAAAAAAAGAGAAAAGAAAAGAAAAAGAAAAGAAAAAAGAAAAAAAAAGAAAAGAAAAAAGAAAAGAAAAGAAAAAAGAAAAGAAAAGAAAAGAAAAGAAAAGAAAAGAAAAGAAAAGAAAAGAAAAAAGAAAAAAAAAAGAAAAGAGAAAAACACACACACAGAAAGAATGCGCACATTCAACTTCTCTTTTTTATGTTTCTATTTGTGTGACTTTCCTTCATTATTGCCTGAGTAGCAAGGCATACTGACAGGACTTTTAGGGTGAAAATAAGTATCAGTGAATTCTTGGTATGTGATGAACTTGATGACAATGGTGGGCTGTGGAATGCTCTGCTAAGTATGAAAGAAAAGAACTTGTCGGTAAAGAGGAGCAAACGCCACAGGACTGAATGAGATTAATTTGAGACATGCTTAGTAACAAAGGCACAGGAGAAAGGTGAAGGGTAAGGTACACATGGAAAACAGGAGAGATTATGAAAGCTTCATGATACCTGTTAACTCATTTCAGTTAATTCATCTTTTATTTGCTAAAACTAAATGCTTCCGTCAAAATTTCTTGCACTGACTTTACAAAACAAGGTGAACGAGGTGACAAAGAGAAACACTGGAAGAAATACTATTTTAAAAATGAACAACAGCAGTATATTCTGAATCTATTTTGAAATTAATCCGATATTTTAATTGGTGTAAGCACATGCAGAACAGAAGTTTTTTCATAACATCATCTAGTTGTTTATATTTGCAGAGCACTGAATAAAGTGGAAAAGCTTGGCTGAAACAGGAAAATTGACAGTTGTTAGGTTTTCAAGTGGCTTCTTGGATCTGTGATCACTGGAAGTCCCATTACATTTGTGTAAAGCACCACCTATATTTCAGAAAATTATAATGCCATTACAGAACTGATTGTTAAAAGTGAAAAGCAAGCACAGACAGGAAATTCTGAGGCTTGTTTTCAACTACAAATAGTGAAAGCAAGGAACTGCTTGAACAGAAATATGAAGGGAGGATAGCTTAAGACCTCCAATTTTTCAGACCAAATTTGAAAATCTTAAAGGAAAACCACATAGTGATCCTATCCTAACAGCTCAAGAGAGAAATTGTAGATAGATGCTCAACAGAAAATTCCCAAGCATCTGGAAGCAGAGAAGTGTACTGGAGTTATGGAAATGAAATTGCTCCCTATGATAGCATGCTGTACACAGTAGTATTCACATTTCACAATTCCCAGGAAGTTGTTGTAAGGCTGTGTTACAGTCACAAACAACTTCATTTCCGTTAGATTTAGATAGTCAAATCAGAAATTTTCTATAGTAATGAATGGTTTGGGTATATTGATGTGGTTTCTCTGATGGATTCTTATCCCTTCTGACAATAAGACTTGGAAAACTACTGCGTCACTAGAAAAGAGGATTCTGTGTTCTCAAAGAGTGCTGCTAATTATTCATTCCAATTTAATTTTGCCCTCTTCTAAACAGACACGCCCAGTCTCTTGTGAAAGATTCAGGAAGTCCGTCTGACTTGCAAGTTCCTGTGTTAGAAATGTGCTATTAGAATTACAGCTACAATATGTTTACAGCGGTAAGCCATTCCTCACGAACAGGAAGGTCACTTTCATTGTCAGGGTCTTGTTCAGAGAGTTTTGCGAACACCAAAGTCATCCCTTCAGCATTCTGTTTTAGCTTTATTTACAAGATTTAACCACAGTTGAGTGTTTTATATACAGATATATCTGAGCCTACTGAGATACACGGTAGCCAGCAAAATCTACTGTCATTAGTAATGTCTCCTGTTTGTTTTTTAAAGATGAAAGTACCATTCTACACTTATTTAAATGGGATCTATAATTCTTCACTATAATGAAGAAAATTCAGTGAAAGAACATAAAGGCTCTATTCTGGGTTATAAGCTACTGTTTGCAAATACTTGTACCCACATTTTTTGTGCAACAGTAGTGTTTGAATATGACACCTCTCCCGTTTGTCATGTTTGCACTTCAAAAGTGTCAGCTTCCTTTTCCTCCTACTTTTTTTTAACATTTTTAACCATTTATAAGAAAATGATAATGTTCAACTTGCTCTTTGCATGATGCCTTCCCTCTGGATACCACAAAAATGTGACAGCAGGCTGGGGAAGCATTTCTGTATTTTGAATATATTAAGTTCATCCTACAGATTTTTGTGATTAAGGTGTTGAGAAAAATAAGGCGAGGTACAAGGAGCAACTACAGAAATAACATATTGTTTCTGCGCATGGGACATCAACTGCTGCTTTTTATTTTTCACAGCCATGGTGTATTACAGTACCAGTGTATACATATCACACAGTCCCCTATCATTTTGTAAATTAAATGTTGATATATTTAAAACCTTTAAGTATGTCAACATTTATTTAGATCATAATTGGCCTACCACATCCACATCAGACCTCCACAAAGGCTGTATGTAATATGCTACTCTCAGGAGAGTTTGCAGTGAAATTTCTGCTTCCAGACATTGCTGCCATCTGCACACAATGAAATGACATACTGTTGATCACCACTGACCAGCCCGGATATTTGCAGGTCATTTATGATAGGAGAGGAAGGCAGTTTCATCACCACTGTGAGTAATGAAAGAGATAAAATGTGATCTTGATAGATAATCCTGTTAAGAGGGAAATTGGAAAGTATTTAAACATCCTGCTTGATACTAATAGGCTATTCTATAGGATTAGATCCGAGATTGATACTCAGTATTCATAGACATAGCTTCCTTTGTACAGTTACAAGCTTCTCTTGAGTCTTAGGTGACTTGCTTTTTTGCAGATGATAAGGACTGAACTTTATCAAAGAAGAAACACATATGCTTTTAGGAAAAAGTAAGATTTCTTTTTTTTAAGGAACACCTAATAATATTTTATTCTATTTGTTATTCCATTTCAAAGACACAATTGATTTTCTATTAAGAGTTGACCTATTCAATGATTTTCTTGAGAGTCAAAAAATGACTGGAAGTTGTTTCTTTGTCCAATTCTAATGAAGGCAAGGTACCTTTCTTAGGGAACCAAACCTTCAGGTGCCTGCTTGGAGCTAGGTTCTCTTTTACGCATGAGCAGAGAGTGGCTCAGGAGTTAATCCTGCCCTGCGTGGCTCATGAAAATGCCAAGTAGAATTGCAGCCTTTTTCAGCCAGGGTGGAAAGGGCTACTTAGCATTCCTTCTCTTTCCAGTGGAGTGATACAGATCTTCACCAAACTATATGCTGTGTTTTACAGATTAATTCTCAGTGTTACATTATGTCTATCTCAATATTGGATCTATGCTAATAATGAATCAGTAAATACGTAGGACTGTCATTGTTTTTAGCTACAATTCTTCATTCTTCTCTAGCATAATAAGGATTACATGATTCGGTTGAAGTCTGAACAGACGTTTAGATAGCTGAATGCATTCATCAGACTTAATTGGGCTATATAGTTAAAATATTTTAGGAGGAACAGTTGTTTCAATCTGCTAGTTTTTATGAGTCCTAGTAATGAAAGTAATTTTCACATTTTAACTCATCTCCTCTACCTACCTCAGTGCAAAATGGAGAGACTCATGAGAACAAAAATACCTGCAGAATGACACTCCCAGTAATAAGTACCACATCTCATTACAGAAATCTGATAAACTGAACTTTGAAATATATGCTTGAGATTAGATGCATATTTTCAGAAAAACAGCCCGGTGCTGTCTGTGCATTTGAATTTGGAGAAAAATATGAATGTATATGCAGTAACAACTTGATTATTGACACAATTCTGAAAGATCTGATTCAGTGTAAACTAATGTATATATTTCACTCCATGTACTTTCACTTACTCATGACACGCTCTATTTATTTTTACTTTGCTGGATCTAGGTCTGCGTTACAAACAGCAGCCAGGAGGGAGAGTCTTTAGAGAGTCTTATGTTGTCAGATGGGGGAGTAAGAGATTTTTGCAGCACAAATGTGAGGAATGAAGTGAGAGCTCTGGAAGAAAAGAGGGAGGTTGTTTCCAGTGTCAGCTGGCGGAACTGATACCATGTCAATATCCAACATGGATAGCTCTAAGTATTATGAGAGGGAAAATATTCAGATACTGGAAATCAGAAAAAAATCCTGGAAGAAGAATTCACAGCGGTAAGTGAAACTACATCACAAGAGGAAACATTGGATAGATGACAAGTTAATGAGAGAGTAATTCAATTACAGACATTACTGCTGTTGTATTAGAATAGAATAGAATAGAATAGAATAGAATAGAATAGAATAGAATAGAATAGAATAGAATAGAATAGAATAGAATAGAATAGAATAGAATAGAATAGAATAGAAATACAAGGTTGGAAAGGATCAAGATCATCTAGTCCAACCATCATCCTATCACCAATACTACCCACTAAGCTACTAAACCATGTCTTGTAGCACCTTGTCCAGGCACTTCTTGAACACTGCGAGGGTCGGTGACTCCACCACCTCCCTGGTCAGGCCGTTCCAGTGCCTGACCACTTTCTGAGAGAAAAAGTTTTTCCTGATATCTAATCTAAATCTCCCCAGGCGCAACTTGTGGCCATTTCCTCGAGTCCTATCATCAGTTACCTGAAAGAAGAGGCCGATCCCCCTCCTCATCACAGAAGCATTTGCTCCTCCTCTTCCTCTTATCTTCTTCTACTCTATGCTACTTCCGGCTTTTCTTCTTCTTTTTCTTCCTATTGAACATAGAAAATACTTTCTAATCTGTGATTTCTGTGATTTTACAGTATAATGTGTTCCATATACTGTGGTGTTAATATATTTACTGAATTTTCATGTGCGTTTCTATTGAAAACAGAAGGAATAAAAATAAAAATATATTGAGCTATGGATGGGCGTATTGGAGATGAATCTGAGATTCAGAAATTAGTAAGCTCTGAAGGTTCCAGATAGAAAGAATACTGTCAGCCTTCCCAAGGGAAACTGGCTGTGGGACCTGAAACTAAAGAGCCACTATAACCTTCCACCTCGAAACAGGAGATGCAATACAGAATCCTTTCATGAGGTTAAGTGTTATGTTTCCAGCAGACTTGAAACAAAGAGGTCTACCTGGATGAAGAGAAGAACAGTAATAACAGAAACTGCAAAGCTTCAAAGAGGCACCACAATGAGTATGTTTATCTTTATGATTACAGCTACCCTGCATTTACACAGGCTGTGCAGCAAGTCTTACGCATAATCAAGCAACATAGAGGGTAGCAAAGAAATATTTTAACCAATGCTAATATACTTACAATGACCCCTTCCAACTGCAAGATATGGAACTAAGAACAAATACAATTCTTCTGATGTGTGAGGTTTGCATGGAAATGGCAGTCTCTGCTGTCCTAAAAGCTAGTTACCTCTTGCAAACCAGAAGAATATAAATGTCTTTTTTCCTCTGGGGAAAAGAAGAGGTAAGATTTAAGGTGCATTTTGAGATAGGCAAGGGGAGAAGCCTTCCAGCATGGGAAGTGAAATTTTTCCAAGCACTTGAGGCAGTATGAGAGCAGTCAGTGAATTTCAAAGGAGGCAAAGAAAGCTCAGAAAAGAGGAATGGGCAAAGCTTCAGTAATACTGAAAAATGAATGCAAATAAATTACCTTGGCCTATAGTACAAACGAAATTGATTCAGCTGCTTCTCCTATGTATTTTTAATTTCTGAATTGAAGTCTGAGAAGAGTGTATTTTTGGTGGTTTTAACTTCTGCAGCACAGAGCTACAAAGACCAAAACAAAGCTATAGGTATAACATAAAAAAAAACAGACATGGTTGAAGAGATCCATAAGCATTTTCTTTCACTGCGAAATCACTTATTCCCAACACTTGACTTAGGATAACAACTTCATCAACAACGAACCGAGAAGCTGCCACCCCTGCTAGTATTGCAAGCTTGTTTCAGTACTAAGAGCAGAGATGCTTGGTGAGAGTTCTTATGTCCTTAGGGAAAATGGACACAGATGGAAAGGGTAGGAGTAAGCTCAGGTTCTGATGATTATTTACTGAAAACAACACTCTGAATCATTGGTGCTGAAGATCTCATCCTGAACTAAGACAATGCTGTGATCAGGAAGTTCCACCAGACATTCACAGATGGGAATACAGACCACATGAGCAATTTCTAATAATACACACCCTTGACACACTGAACTGTCGTGCAAGCTAAATGCTCCCAAACTTGACTGGAGCAGAGAGCTTGTTGTTTGCTCATCCCACCTGTGTTGTTTTATCAAAATGCAAGTATTGTGACATCATTAGCATCTTATACAGATTTATTTGACAACACAGTTACAAAGACAACATTAAAAGAAATGTATTCTCCTTTCTTCCATAGTGATCAGGGAAGATAATCTGGAACTGGCTGGTGGAAACTTTGCACTTATTCTTTGCTAGGTCTATAAAAGCTGTATCAGACCAAATCCTCAGTTAATGTAAATTGGCTTAGTTCCACTGAAATCAATGACGCTATACAAAGGCCTTGGCCCTTGTATATAGATAATGCCAAAGAGTCTGTCAGTGCTGCTCACTTGTTTGAAGCTGGTTGCTTTTGGTGAGTGATATATGACATTTCCTCCCCCCCAGGTGGTAAACAGTGAACCTACACATCCTGTCCAGCCGCTGAAGGCACAGGCAGCGAGAGATCAGGACTGGAACTCAGGACCTAAGTGACTGAACCACGTACAGAGTGTTCCACAGTGTTTACTGCTTGAGCTGCTTTTTGGAATTTCTTAGATCCTGTTTCATCAGTCTCAACTTTAGATAATTAAAGAAGCTCTGAGAATTGGTTTAAGATTATTGTCTTTTATTAACATATTTCAATAGCATTGTTTAGTTTTAGTTTTCTTCTATTTCATAAGCTAGAATAAAGTAACATAATCTATGGTAAGTGTTCATAGTTCTCTTAAGTAGTATTAATTTTTAGGTGCTATTTTATTCTGTGTGAGTTTGCTAAATCGTTGTGACTTGACTGGATATAAAACTGCTAATTTTAAGTAACACAAAGAAAATTTATCACCTTTGATAGAGTACGAAGACATCCTTATAGAACATTATAAGCTAATACTGATGCTTTAAATCCTACCAAATTGTAAGTTTTCTTATTACCTCTGAATTATAAAAAATAAGGAGATATAAGGTACACATAACATCAAATTCAATTTTTTCTTTTTAAAAACTCTCCATCTCCCCTCACCCTCTCCTGCAGAAAAAAAAAGATTGGAAAAAGTTGCTATAGAAATGTAGGGATCTCAGTTAAAAGCTTCTTCATTTACAGCACAGGAGGGGGGGAAAAAAAAAAAAGAAACACCTTTGAATGAATTTCCTGTTTCTTTAGTTAGCTCAACTAAACGTTATTTTATTAGGATATATGACTCCAATAGCATTCATGATGAAGGGTGGAAGAATCTGACTCTTAGCAAGCTTCAAACCAAAAATGTAATAAAATCAATTAGTTTTGAAGATCATATGGGGATTCTAAAATACTTATTACAGCATGACTGTTTCATCAACTTTTTTCAAGGGAAATAAGTAAGAGAAAATAACAAATTCACTGGGATTATAGTTATATGGAACATTTACTGCTGCAAAATGAATCACACGGGAGAAAATTTCAGAGGCAGATCTGGGAAACAGGTCTGTATTCATAGACTTGCTGATACAATTGTATGCTAAATTGACTTTTAGACCATGCACAAGAAAATGGGGATAATTTTTTTCATTGAAGGTATGGGAAAAAGAAACTATGAAAATAAACATTTTATTGATTACTAATACTAGATTAACAGTAAACTGTGAATCTTTGAAAAAAAAAATTCCTCAGATTTTGTAGAGAATTTGATAGAACAGGAAGAGAATATCTGAAAAATTTCTAGCTGCTATTCAATATGTAATATTTCAAATTACTATAAAAATAGTTCTTCAATATTTGCATTACTGTGTTGGCCATAGACCTCAGTCAGGACCCAAATCCTATGCACAACTATATTCAAAAAGTCATTTAACTCTGGAGGAATTAAAATAAAATGCTAGCTGAGTTAAGAGATCAGCAAGGACTTCCAGTTCATTTAATTCTTTCTTTCTTGATTTAATAGATTTTTTCTGTAGTTACAATAGCCCTTACATAGCATCTTTCATCCATAGGTCTTAGTGATAAATAAAATTATCTTTACATAATTAATTAAGTGGAAGATATGCTTAGTCAAACACAAATCACTGAGCTTAACGTAACGGTCCTTTTGGCCTTAAAAATCATGGGATATTTGTACTTAGTTTACAAATGAAGGTACAGAGGATGGAAATGAATCAGCAGAGTGAGATGCAGCAAAGTGGAGCAGACATGACATATCTGAAGCCCCTGCTGAATTTAAACAGAAACTAACTACTCTAACAAAAGCTAATGCGACAATTAAGGCCTCTGAGTGATGCAGATGAAATCAGAATCTCACCTTCTACTTAGGGAACTAATAACTCTCAAGCTGATAAGCAGCACTTGCTACAGTCAATTGTGTCAAAGTCCACTTTGACAACATTTGGTTTACAGATCAATAACTTGGAAGACCATAACTACTCAGAAGGCATTGCAGTCCGTGGATCAATAGAAGTGTTGTTTACTGACAGGCTATAATAGGTAAGCAGGAGATGTTTTTATCTGTTGTACCAAAGACGATTGCCTCATTGACTTTATAAAGTTCCTTCGACTGTTACTGGCTATCCAGTCAATGACTGTGACTGCTGAATCATAATTTTGCTGTTGTCTGTATATACATGCATGTTATGCAGACTAAATAGTTTTTGCATTTTTAAAAATTAGTCTTGGTGTTACCCTGTGCTCCAGAGAGTCATTTGTGTGCAGGTGCTCCCCATTAGCTCTCTCTTTCCATTACTTTCCGTGTTTTGATTGAGAAGATCCATACTTCTCTGTAACAGCTAGCAGGCATCACTCAAAACTGTTCCAAGATGCTTGATAACTAAAAGTTTCCCGGGTGCTGCAGGTGTGAAGACTGAGGTACGAAACTTCAGATTGTCAGATACGGTCAGGGAAACAGGTTGTTTTAAGTGTGGAGATGCCTCTCTTTTTCTCTTTGTCTTTCTGCTCAGTACTGAAAAATGCACAGGAGTCTTTTTTTATTTAATTATTATTCTTTTAATTAAACAGTAGGTACCTAGAACAGGAACTAGCAGTCTACAAAAAATGTCATGCACAGTAATAAAAGCACCCTAAAGTCTGCTGGAATGCTGCACACTGAAACTTAGTTGTTTTAGGAGGCCCTAAAGGATGTATACTTTAAGTAATTTCACTACTTTATAGAAGTGTTTTGTAATTTGAAGACAACTTTCATTAATAATTCTATTAAATATGTGGGTTTTTTTTCTATTTGTTTCAGGAAAGGGTACACAAATTTAAATAAATCACATACACATCCTTTTCTAAAGTCAAAAGTAAGAAGAGATCAGTATTCCCCAAAACAATTCCTGTCCCAGTGTCTGCAAAAGATGATCTCCTGAGGAACTAAAAAGAGGTCATTCACTGAGTTTAGATATCAACACAAACTGTTAGTCGATTTAGAAGAAGCTTATATTGTGAATGGAGGTCTTTTGTGGAGGATGAATAAATAACAGCATCTTTATGAGACTGAATAGGAAATTGTATCTTAAGGTACTATCGGACCTTAATTGTCATGTAGGTCAGTGATAGGTGATATCTTATAGGATCTGTAAGATTGCATAGACCTCTACTAGGTGTGTTCAACATTGCAGAATTTTTAATATAATATTGCTGTTCAGAATACTAGATATCATATTCATTATGTGGGTTATATGTGTGCATGACAAAATGAAAACCCAACAAGGAGGGATTGAGCTCCACTATACAACACCTCTCAGATTTATCTTCTAGCAAGAATATAGAGCGGGTAGAATTTATTTGCCTTTCTCTGCCTAGTAACAGGCCTTCCCTGATACACATTCACAGCGGCTACACTTTGAAAGTTAAAGGCAAATTCATGCTGTTTGGTATTTAGGTTGCTTTTCAGCTCTGTTAACTTGGGGAGTCCAGCAGATACTTTTGTTTGGACAGTGGATGTTGTCCAGCTGTGGCATCTGACTGCTAACTGTAATCTACATCTAATTGTCTTTTTTTTGTTACTTAGCACCTCTAGCAGAAATATTTTCATTTCCTCTCCTTCCTTTCCACTTCACTGTGGGATTTAACCAAGCACAGGTGAAAATTAAGGCTGTCATTTACAACTAAAAAGCATACGATTCCTTTTGGCACTGTAGAAAAATCGTCTTTAACATGTCCATAAATGTACGGTACAAAAACTAGGAAATATATGCTGGTTGGGCAGGTGAAGCATTTGCAACATCTTTGTAATAGCTGCAAAATCTCGTTGCTCAGAATGAGAAATTATCTGTATGAATTCCAAGCATTTAAATTAGCATATGCTGTAAGCAGGCTTGGCTACGTGGCTGAACGTGATTAAAGCTCAACATCTCTTTCTTTTGGGTTTTAAATCCAAAATCTATTAGAAAAACAGCCATGGGCTACTAGACATCATGAGTCTTCAAGCAGCCTTGACCTTCGAAATTCTGGGACCTCAGGCAAATCTCTTCCATACTTTCTCCCTCTCTTTCACTCTCACAGACACTACTGCATACCTTTTTCTGTCACATCTTACTGACAGCTTTTTTTTTTTTGGTTAGAGCTACCTATTGCCTTTATGGTATGGAGTGAAAATCTCTTGCAACTCCCCCCCGCCAAAAAGCTGTCCGCTTATGTAGTGACAGGTCTCCATTCAGTGTTCCTGCAACACATTACCATAGTGACAGGAGGTGTTGCTAGGAAGTTTTCCACTGGTTCTTAGGATGATGACCTGAATGTTTAAACCTTAAAGGGGCCACTGAATTGTGCGTTTTCAATGATAACTAAAATAAATGAAATAATTTGTTGATATGAACAGATTGGTCTGTAATGCTTAGCAATGCAGGCAGTTTTGTAACAAGACCCCAGCAGTTCTCCAGGGTGATGGACTCGTTTTCTGCTCTGGTACCCTAGAAGTTCATGGAGCTCAGGGGCAGAATTCAGATAACCTGGTTGTCACATCACAAATCGTTGCTGTGGCAGTAAACACAATTCTCTGTTACCTGTTCATAAGAGGAAACCGGAAAGTCTTTTCCCCTATGTAGGGAAGTTGGCCAAAAGCTCATTACTGTATTTATGTCTGTGTCACAGCCTGAGACATATATTTGAGATGAGTTTGTCTTACAACTGAATAAGCTGAGAAAACGGTAAGATAACAGGAGAACAAAGCAAGAATGCTGAATAGGAGCCCCACATGCCTCATCCACCTCATTCCAGCCCAGAAAAGGGATCCACTCAGTTGGTCACATCTAGTCTCCTAGTTTTCAACTTTATTGTCACTAATTGGCTGTTTATGGTTATTTTAGGTGCAGATAAAATTTTAAAACCGGAAAGTGTAAAACATTCCTTTAACTATATTGCTTAGAAAATCAAACCGAAAGAAGCTTTTGTATCTTATTTGCTTCTTTTTTTTTTAGATACAGCTTGAAAAAATGAAAATAGCTTAACTCCTTAGGAACCATGTATTTAAAAAAATACAATGCACAGGTTGCAAACTCTGCACGGACTTTTTTTCTTCTTCAACACACAGTTCTTCCATTTAGAGTAGAAGATTTGATTGAAGCACTCTGTTAGATTTTGTAATAGTAAGTTCTACAAAACCCAGAATCTGGGATTCCATTTAGCTCAACAATTTTGCATTAAAAATATTAAACAATGAAGAGTTTGCAAAACTAATTTGAAGAGGTGTAGTCTGATTTTTTTGTATTTTATCACAGCAACGTAAAAGTGTTGGAAACGTTTATGAGAGAAGCTCCTGACCTTGCAGGCAAGCTGAGAGCAATACTATCTAAAATAACAAGTGCCAAAGCTTGTTGCTGTTGTATGTTAACGAGAAGTGACAAACAGATATGCTATTACACTGCAGAGAACAGAGCTACTATATCAGGCAGGTCCTGCTAGAAAATGTGTAGCTGCGGAAGGAAGAGTGAACTGGATCATTTTTCCATTCTTCCAATCTTTTCTTTGCATGGAATTCTGAACAGAGTCATCTATGGAGGAGGCCTATGTGACAGATTCCACAGAAAGATGTTTTTGTGTAGAGGTCACCGAGCATCATCTCTTTCTAGGTCCCTTTTCAGTCAAATCATTCATGATTAAATGAGCCCGTCTCAGACAGGCTGAGTGAGTTGGGGTTGTTCAGCTTAGAGAAAAGAAGACTCCAGGGAGGCCTTATAGTGGCCTTCCAGTACCTAAAGGGAAAGCTGCGGAGGGACTCTTCATCAGGGAGTGTAGGGGTAGGACAAGGGGGAATGGTTTTAAACTAAAAGAGGGGGAGATTTAGATTGGGTATAAGGAGGAAGTTCTTTACTCAGGGGGTGGTGAGGCACAGGAACAGGCTGCCCAGAGAAGCTGTGGGTGCCCCATCCCTGGAGGTGTTCAAGGCCAGGTTGGATGGGGCCTTGGGCAATCTGGTCTGGTGGGAGGTGTCCCTGCCTACGGCAGGGAGGTTGGAACTAGGTGGTCTTTATGGTCCCTTCCAACCCAAACCATTCAATGATTCTATGATTGCAACAACAAAACTCTACATCATGAAGTGGTAAGACTGGGGCTGGGAGAGAGATTTGGGAAGATGCTGGAGGTACAGACAGGTTGTCCAAGTTTAATTAAGTTAAACTGACAGCACAGGAGAGCCTTAACAGTGCAATTCTTCATACTTTTACTCACATAGCCTTTGAGATCAGTTCCCTGAGAAATACAGCTATTCTGCCTGGATTGCAAGAAGAGATTGGAAGGGATAAGCAATACCAAGGGACCTAAACAGCAACTGGTACTTAAAGGAAAGGACTTTAAATCTGAGTTTACCATCCTCCTTGAGTTGCAGGTAGAGTATTCTTGTAGATGTAAAGCATAGATTTTGAAAAGAAGAAGCTGGGAAGAGCTCATAGTTTAGGATTTATTTCTCATAGAAACAGAATTTCAAATTTAGGTAGACTTTGGAGGTAGAAAAATAAAGCTTTTTAAGAATTAGAATCCTAAGTGAAAAATCAGCTGAGATCTTGTGTTTTCCTGGTCCCAGTCCTGTTATTTGTATTCCTGGTCCATTTTTTGTCATATTCCTGAACTGTTCCCTAATTTGAAGTGTAAGTCCAAAGGGGCATATAATATATGACTGCTCAGGCACCTTGATCTACCTGAGCAGTCGCACTGACTGCTGTGGGACGTGCATAGTTCACCTCAAGTTAGACCAACTAGATGACTGTTGGTTCAGTGCCTGTGAGATCTCTAAACTAGGAGCCATGAATATATTATGTTTGTATATGGGTTTAAGTGTTGGCTAATTTTCCTTTCCTGCTGTCCCCACAATCTTTTTGTTACTAACAGATAATCTGCCTTGGTGGCACTCTCCTCTATTCAGACAGGTGATGCGACTCAAACTCTTAACTACTGCAAGGCTGTCTTTTGGGAAGAACTGTTCTTAAGTGTGGCAGAATCACACGTGTATTTATGTCTAGTAAATCCTGCACCTTTCTGAGTAAGTTTTGCATTCAGCCGAGGGACAGTTTATATGCAGAAGAATAGACAATAATTTCAGGTCCAGATCCCTTCTAATAATTAATTGTCTACTATGTATATCTTTACTCAGCTCTAGATGTCCTGGCTACAGGAAACCTAACACGTGCTTCAGGAAAATTGAGTGACTCACGTTAGGAACCTGTTAAAAGTATTACGGTTTTCTTCTGCAAACAGACAAAAAAAATAATAAAAAGTAGCTCCTGTCAAACAAAATCAACAATTCTTGGAAGGGGCATCTACTCTGCTCTGTTGTGCAACTGCAGGTATCCAATCTACTTTAACTGTCCAATACTGCACCCCAGAGGTAAGAGAGCATTGCCACCTTTCTAACGTGAAAGAAACCGAAGCATAATGCTTCAGTGCTTTTATGGCCTTTAGTACTAGTTTTGAGCACCATCTAGGACAATTCTGACCTTTCATAACCACTCGGTATTGTCACTGAATGTCTTGGTTTTGCATTTGAGAGTTACTGTAGGTAGTGTGCTTTGGCCAGGACGAAGGACATAGTTGCTGCAAGTGCCACTGCACTGCTAGCGAAACCATTACAAGCTGGTGTCTGATGATTAAAAGCAAGGAAGTACTTGGACTTGTCAGCAGTTTCTCATTGTGTTACCTCCTGAACATGCACCTTGGCTCTGTTTTGACCCTAGCCCAAGTCCTCAAACATCAAGTGGTGGTAGAATTACAGGTACACCACATGTTTCTAAATCCCTTTCCTCCTTTCTGCCCTCTACCTCACATACTTTTTCATGGCCATCAAATTCTGCTGGACTGAACTGAAATCTGAAAGAAGCACAGAGCACAGACTCTTGGTCAGATTTACTTTTGTGTTGCTGCAAGTTTTGCTCACCATGCTGTGCTTAGCATTTTAGTGACAGATGTGTTCTGCAGACATGGCACTGCAGACTACTTGCAAGCCTTGCTGAATATGGTGTAAGTGTGTGCAAGCTTTGTGCAAATCTGCTGAAGCTTAGGCAGAGTCTGAGTGTCAGGTGTCGCCTCCAGAAACAGAATGTACTTGAGCTGCCCCCACAAGTGACTGGAAAATACAAATACTACAATCAATGGCTAAGCAGAGCCTTGTGACAGATGTGCATTCAGTTAGTGCAAAAAACAGTTTCAAATCACAAAATGCAATACACTGAACATAACACTGCAGCATGCAAAACATCCAACTCTCAGCGTAACTGAGAGCCCAGTAGGCTCTGGTTTGAGTAGAGTTAGCCTCTCTTAATGACAGGAAAATAAGAGTGTCATAAGAAAACAGTGCTCTTAACAAGATAAGTAGTTAAGGAAACACAGTCCGGGGAGCAGATCAGGTAGCTGCAGATGTGAATTTCTGTTCCTAAATCATTATCTCATGGTGTGACCTTGGCTAAATCAGATCCTATGCCTTCATTTTCTTGGATGTTTACCTACCTTTTGGAAAAATGCTTTCAGATCTTTAGATATGAGATAGCATCTAAAAGCAAAGCATTATTACTGCTGCAATTCTGTTGTCTTCTGAGCCATTTCTCTTCTGACTCTTTCTGGTGAGCATAGTCTGCTGTACTTCCACTGAGCAAAGCTTGCAATCTTATATATCTTTCTTCCTTTTTGACTGACAAACAATTTTCTAGAAACTCTTGTCTATCTGTACAAAATAAGCACTTACTGTATTTGATGTTTTTAAAATGTGGTTGATTTTACTGGGCTTTAGGAACCTTGCAAGCCCATGAAATGAATGTGCCTTCCATCCTCCTTGATACCAACTATTCTTGTATCTTATATTGCCCATTTTATACTGCATCCCTGCAAGTTGGAGTTTCTTAAGATTCAGAGAGGGATCCCAGCCTGTTCTTTGGGATTTAATTATATTAGTGTAAATGTTACCATACTGAAACCAAAGAGAGTTTTGTTTCCATAATAATTTCCATGTGTGGGAAAGTTTAGTTCCTTTTGGATCTAAACACTCTCAAACTTCGAAGAACTCAAAGTGGGGCTTTTGTTCTTACATCAATACCCCTGTGGTTTCAGTGGAAGAAGCCTAGAATTTCCTACTGTCATGGGTCTTGACGTAAATGTCTTTCCTTCCTCATGTGACCTGTATGATTTTAAATGGATCTCCTGACTGTCTAGTTGTTGGTTCTGCATAAAATCCTACTTTCTGGACTATGGTAATTCTGTCTTTCTTACAAGCATCCATCTTGCAAGCATGTCTTTATATGGCATTTCTTTGTAAAACAAGTAGGAGTTTTATTTAAAACCTAAAGTGGAAAGCCACTTACTCTTGCAGGCAAATGATGTGAAATGAATAGTCTTAATTTTGTAAAAATAAATAAACAACATCCCCAAATTTCTTTACTCTTTTCTTTTAGCTATCATTTTCCCTGTAGTTCACTCCCCCCATTTTGATCAGTAATTTGATCCGTTACATATCAACTTCCTTAGTTCTAACTGAATAGTCATCTCTGCAATAAACATGGTTTCAGGTTTATTCTGCAAGGGATTATTTGGATATACATAGTTTGAACAGATTCTGTATAGAAGTTTCTTGACAGTAAAAGCATCATGCACTGTTATACCTGATTGTTGCAGATCAACAGTTGTTCAAAATTAACTTGTTTGCCCTTAGTTACAGTTAGTTAAACACCTTTCTCTGCCTGAAAATGTACTGAAATGTCGGAGTTCTTCTTGTGTCTAGATCCTCAGCATCCCACACCACCTCAGAGTACAATTTCAGTGAGTAGGAACAGCAGGTATTGTTACTGATGTCCTGTTCTTTTTTTGACATATTCTTCAGAATGCCTTCTTTTACATGTTCTGTTCACTCCTTGGTATTTTTTCCTTGGTATATTGATGTGCAACCCAGTTTCTTGTTTTCTATGAAAATTGGAATGATGAAAATGTTGAAAAAATGGGATAATATATTTTGAGTTTTGTAAAAGGCTCTTTAATATGCAAGACATTTTCATTTAGAGCCCACTATTTCTTCATAACGTACCTTGTATAATCAACCTTATTACGTTGCCCTCTGGTGGCATGAGTTGGAAGTTTAAAATACTTTATTGTGAGGGAAATAATTGCTTTGAGGAATTAAACAGAGAAAATCCAGTTAACGAAGCAATGATATTATAGTTCAATATCAGTGCAGAATTAAACAGCATTTGAATACATCATCATTTAACTGATAGAGATGAGTTTGGTTAGAACAATTGGAAACATAAGTTTGAAATAAATCTGCAGTCAGTTTATTGACTTAAAACCTTCCAATATAATCCTTTGTCCTACAAGTCTTCCAATATGATGCTTTAGAAGAGAGGATTGAATTTTAAAGACCAAGATTACAAGAACAGTCATCCTTTGAGATGAGCACAAACAACATACTTGCAATAAAACCTGTTTAGACATAATGAGAAGAGTCTTGTACTATTTGTGTAAAGGACTTAAAGCTGCAGTAACCTATCTGCTACAGAAAGATTTCCATTATCCTGAAGAACTCACTATAGATTATGACTAGAAGGTCAGTATTTTAAGTTGTTTTATTTTAATGAAAATCCTTTTCGCCCGAATGAAACCTTTCTAGAATGTATAAACAGGGAGAAATAGTGAACAACTAATGATAATCTGCCACATTCCTTACTAAATCACAGTTTCTTATCATGTCCCCCAGATATGCTATGCACTGCACAGATGTCTAGGAGCGTGCATTCCAGATTATCTATATTACTTTCTGTAAGAAAGCAAAGTGGAATTTTCTTCTAGAATCTGAAGTTATTCAATCTGTAAAATTTTATCTCAGTGCTCAAATTATTCTCAGTGATGCTGGTTCTGTATGTGCATCAGTACACTGCTTTCAATTGGTTGCCTACTTTTTTTAAAAAAAAGGAGGAAGGGAGGAATTACGTGTGCCCCATTCTTCTCTGGCACAACATGCCCACAATCTGTAGCTGAAATTAAAACCTCTGCTTCTCTCTCTCAGCCCAGAACCGGAGACTTTGTGGTGTACAAACAAAACATCCAGTGTGAGCTAGATTTTCTCATCACACTTTAGCACCCTTTAGGGTAAATGCTGCATAGCCTTTCTCCCTCTCCCCACTCCCGCACTCAGCCCCTGCATGCAGACTGGGTTTCATGTATAATATTTACTTGATATTTTTGTTTGTTTGTTTGTTTTTGTTTGCTTCTGTTTTGTTTTGCTTTCAATAAGTGTAGGTACTTAGCATTAATGGGCCGTATTTTCCCACACATTGTTTCTTTCTTGCTTATGCTATGGAAGGAGAAAGCTGGCATAGGCAGCTGTGCAGAGATTCTCCCAGGAGAGGCAGATGAGTCTGTCAAGCTCATGCTTTGGATGTAGAGATGAATTTCAGTGGCTCCCACATCTTCTCCTGCTGTTACCTGCGTCTCGCGCAGTTACAGCGCAGCATGGCATTGCTCTTTGCCTCCTCTCCTGCTTCTGGCAGGGCAGTGAGCTGTGGACCTGCCGTGCCTAACACATGGGACCTTTACAGGGTAAAGGCAGGGTGCATGGTGGTAAGCTTGCTTCCTCCTTTTCCACCACACCCGTTACTTAAGTCAGATCAGGCAAAGCTACATCTACTACATGACATCCTGAGAGCTTGGCATGCCAGCACTGTGTTTTACAGGATCTCCACATCTTCTTGCTGCAAAAAATATATAACCATTAGAAAAGGAACATGACCATTGGCTGTACCAGCTAGATAAAAGTTGACTTAGAAGCCAAGTTATGGACAGAAACAGTTAAAATTAGCCTTTAGATTGCTTTTTTTATGGAGCCTTGTTGGGTCACAGGGAACTGAAAGTTTGCATGTATGTCAATTAAGACACATCCTCAACTGAAGTTGTTTTTTAGAAATGTATTGTATTAAAACATCAAACAATATGTTGCCAGTCTTTATTATCACTCTTAGCATTTCCAGAGCATTTTAAGATGTCCATTGGCTCCATTCGGTGGGTGAATCTTCTTCTCCAGAAAGAAGAACCACAAATGATAGGGATTAAACATATCTAAGCATGGAACTGTTTCAAAAATTGGCTTCTAAAATCATCCAAAAAAAGTCCACCTGGGAATGAAGGTGAAACCATTAAAGCATCAAACAAGCCTGGCATTGATCTTAGCTCTGGTTAAAAAGATCCATCACTGTTTTGTACATACTTCAGATATTGTGAACAGAGCTCACCAAGTTAGTTTCTCTTATAAGATGAAAATGTTTGTGTCATCTAGAAGAAATCCCATCATATTATTTCTGTTAAAAATGGTAAAGTGTACTGTACCCTAAAGCATTATTTTTGAGTCTTGCTTAGTGATTTTTCCCTTTCATTGTCATTTATGAAAGTACCGACTTTCAAATTAGAGAAAACAGGGTGGAACTCACAAGATGCTTGTGCCTGTGGTCAGACTGGGAAGTTGGAGTGGATTTAAATTATATTTATGGTTTTTGCCCTCCTTTTGGGTCTCTCTGGCCACCAGTTCAGTCTCCATGAATCTCTGCAGTGGGGGCTGGTGTCAGTGGAGCCTTGCAGCGTATGGGGGAACCAAACACTTCCAGGCATCTCTGGAGGACACAGGCATTGGTGCAAGGCTTCTGGCCAGCTCATGTCTGCTTTGTGAAGCAAGGCAGCTCAGGGGCTCCAGCAGGTGAGTTTCTAATGATGAAAAGTCAGTAGAGGTCAATGTGCTTTCTAGAGTACTTCCAGTGATGTCTTTATAGGTTGAAACTCTGAAGGTAATGGAAATCGCCGTAGAGTTGCCATACATTTTTGTGAGAGAGAAAAGCAAGTCTGTTTACATTCCTTGTAATTGCTTCACTTTTTCAAAGTCCTTTCTTTCTACCTGTTTCTGTTGCACTGATAGGTGTAGCTCTGGAGTATATCTGAGGTAGGCAGAGGAACCCAGCATTGTTACATCAGATGTAACTGGAAGAAAACTTATCCTAGTACTTGCCATAAAGCTAAGCTTTCTGGAAGATGATCTTAAGATTTTTGGATTCAGTTAGACCAAATATGAAGATCTGTTTTCAACCCTCCAGCACCTTACAAGCTTGGGCCTGCAGGAATAGCATTTAAACTCCTTTTGGAAAGAGCCCAACAACTGAGTAATACCATTATACAAAAAGAACAAATAAAGATGATTTATTTGAAGTAGTAAGTGCAACAAGTAGACCAAAATAAAAAAAAAAATCTGTCATTGGCAGCCATTCCTTTTTATTAACGTTTGCCTTCTTCTTTTTCTGTCCCTTTTTCCTCTCCTGAACACTAGGACCGTGGCTACTACCTGGCTTAAACCCAGCAGGAAATTTCCATTGTACCACAATTGGCTGTGTTCTTCTCACTTACTCTCTCCTTTGTCCCCTCTCCTTCTCCCACTCTTCCATATTTTTAATGAGCTTTGCTTGGCCTGCTGAATGGTCAGAGCCCCACTGACTGCAGAGCAGCGGAGCCTGACCCTGCTCTGGCCCAAGAGACAGCAGTTCCTATAAAGCTCCTAATGCCAGCTGACCTCCTTCTGACCCCTGTAGCTTGAACATTTTACCCAGTGTCTCATTTCAGCCCGAGTACCCCAGGATTTACCACAGTATGAGATTAGTCTTGCCTGCAGGCAGAGGGGCTGTAGGTGTTGTAGATACAGTAATCTGTGTTAACTGGCAGGACCCTTTGACTGGAAAGACCAATAAAACAAGTAGATCTGCATCGCTGATTTTCCTATAGTCTTGGTTTTTGTGTGGTGCTTGCATTGGATTTGGGTGAGCAGGACTTCATCTTCTGACATTCTGTCCAATTACCACCTTTTGGCACCGTGGAAGTGCGTTTATTTTCTTCAGCAGATGCACAAGGGAAGAACGATGTGGGCTTTTCCACAAAAGACACCACTGAGGCAGTGAGTGGCAGACTGCAGGCATGACGCTTGCCCATTTCTCCCCCTTACTCTGTATGAATTGCGCATGCTCGGTGCTCTGAGCTTCCTCCCAGAAATAAAGAGGACCCCAACCTCAGTGTACAGTCTCCCGTGCAAGGCAGGACACACTGGAAGAGAATCAGCAAAAAGCAGATCCTTTACTCTATGTGGCTAGAGCTCATGGAGTTGAATTAGAACAGAATGACACAGCAGCAGAAGGAATGAGACATGATGCGTATGAATACTTTCTTCTGATCTAAAGCACACATAGGCTCAAACTGGTTTTACATTGCTGGAGTAGCAGAAATGGTTTTTTTTTTTTTTTTTTATAGCTGAGAACCTGGCTTTTTGATTATACTGTAACTTCTACACACATCCTTTCTCTGAGCGTGTTGCATGGCTATTATTTATCCCTAATGGAGAAGACAAGTCTCCCAGTTATGAATCTGGAATACATTGTGTTGGACAATGCTGTACTCCAACACTTCACAGATATCTGTCCCTGCCCTTTGGAAACCAGCCTCTCTGTAGCATTCCTCCCACTTCCCTAGACTTGTCTTTGGTATTTCTTCCTGCAAAGAATATGAGGAGTTGGAAAGAAATCTGGAGGAAGAGCACAGTGTACACCTAAGGGGTTTTACATGCTTTTTTTAGACAAGCAAAATCTTGCTTTTCCAATATATGAGCTTTGTAACATCTGTGTCAAGTTCATCCTGCAGGGAAAGAAAGTTTAACTAAGTTACATTGTCTTACAATTGCTTTGCACCCAAAGCAGTCCTTTCTTGGGCTCACCTGGGGTGCAAAAACTTGTTTGCCTTTGTCCACAGGAACGATGTTACTGTAACATTGATCTAGATGCAAAATATAAATTCTATTTTCCTGCACAAAGTCTGGGCCCAAGGATCTTGTGGCAAGGTCAGACATGTAACAGAAAAGCTAGGCATAGAGCTGCACAGCAATAACTACAGATTCATACTGTGTCCGGCGTGGATTTTAGTTTTTGTTGTTCATATTCTCTCTAATAAGAAAGCCAGACCCCTGAGATGATTGTCTGTGTAGTTTGCAACCCCAAGATTCTCTTCCATGTGAAGCAGCCTACAGCATCAATCCTGTATAGAGGTTGACATGTAGGAACAGAAGAGTGCTTAAATCATTATTTGAACAAAAGAGCTGATTAAACATCTCTCAGGGCAGAATATGTACTGCAATCTCGCTAAAATCAATAAAGGCTGAAAATGAGCTAAACATTAGATGAAATTGGTGCTTTATATTTGCAATATTCTAATCTCTTTATTAACAGGATGCTCTTAGCTCCGCTGTTTCACTGTTTGGTGATCTTAGCTGATGGCACGTCTTCAGGTTCTATCTTCATATTCATAGATCACAAACCAACCTGAGTCCTTCTGATCCACCCTCCTTTCATCCACTCATTTCTCTCCTTGCTTTCTTATGAAATTACACGTTCACACACTCTCACCCAAATCTCTTTATCTTTGTTCCCAAGCTGTTGCTACTCCCCAGGTATCCAGCCATCAGCATTACCCCCTTCCTGCTGTCTAATCTTTCATCAGCCACATAAATGGGAGCTGCTTTTACTCTGCTTGTGGGACTTCTTATTTCTTGGCCTGAATGAGGGATGGCTCCACCAACTAATAATGACCCTTGGGGATAGTTTGCACATCACCAGCTGTTACAGCACTTCTGTCCTATGGCCGACAACCACTCCGCAGACTCAGAGTGGAGGTGTTTATGTCAGCCCACCATTGTCTTATATTTCCTCTTGCTCTGAAGAAACTGTTTTGCTCTGCACCTTGGTGAAATTTAGAGGCACCAGTAGAGTTATATCAGGCTTTGTGCACAATGTAGACCGCAGGAGATTGATAGGATCTCCTGCTAGAGATCGATGAGATGCAAAAGAGTTGAGTGCTTGTGGTAAGGCAGTTTCCCATGGATGTGCTCATTCATAGTTTCTTAGTGTTTAGTTTTGAAGACAGTAAAAGGTTTCCTGTCGCCCTAGGGTGGAAGGAAGTGCTGCTGGAACCATAGACTTCCCCCAGGCTACAGGGAAGTACGCCAAAATTACGTGGCTGTTCCCTTTGCTCAAAAGACCTCCTTACATTCTTCTGGCCCTGAATGTGTCAGGGTAACCCCAGAGGTACTTTCTGCGGTGATGAGGGTTACACTGCAATTACTTCCCTGTCTCTGCCTCATGCTTTGGTTTTGTTGCCCTCTTTGCATTTTTCTTTGCCCATTTGCAGAGTACACAGAGTAAGGGAGCAGAAGGGCCAGATTTAACCCTTGATGTTCACAAAGTATTTCAAAGATGCCAATACATGACTGCTGTTGCTATTTTAAAAAGGCACCTTCCCTCCCTGTTATGTATGCCATATTTGACACTTGCCTGCTTTGAGAGTGCTCCCACCAGCGCTTGGTGTCCCATGTGGCAGTGCAGAGTGCTGCTGTGCTGCTGGGTCTGCTTACTGAGGAATCACTTTTTACATCTGACTCATGCATTTATATGCTGCATGAATAATTACTCTCTGAAATTCAAATTGTTCCAACCTAGGTATGGCAGAGATTTCTCTACTTCAAATTAACATTAAATGTTGCATGCATGATTCCTGTATGGACTGGCAAGGGAGGGGTGGGGTTGCTTTGTGGCATCCACTTCCCACGTCAGATGATATGAAACTAATAACTTGAGTTGGTGCCAGGAGCTGTGTTTTCACAGACCAGCTAGAGTTGCAGTGGAAAGTCTTCACTGTGGGAGAGCTGTGGCTGCAAACATGACTTGGGCACAATAACCTATGAAGACATTGAGATATTTACTTGAGCGAGCTCTAAAGGCTCAGACTGAGGCAGATTTGCTGTTTCTGGCAGAAATAGATTCCCCAGGAGAATATAGTCATTTCAAGACATCTGCTTGCAGATTCAGAGAGGGGATATTCTTAGCTTGGAGAACTCTTCTCCACCTGATCTCTCCTGGTGTAAATGCCACTTACTTCAAGCAGGAAATCAGAAGAGCTGTGAAATGAGCAAACAACTTGTTCAAATTGCTAGTTACTTGCTGCTCAAGAGGACAACAAAAACTTCACTGAAAATCTTAGAATCTATGCAGAAAAATGAGCGCACCGTGCTAGCTTAAAAATGATGCTGGTTTTTGCCTCCAGCACTGGGGCTGTGTCTGGCCACATTCCTTCCCAGTTCACTGATGTCCTTAGGTAAAAGCCTGACAGTAAGCAGGACACTGATTCCCATGGCTTTCAGTGACTTTCAGGTAGATCCTGCAGGAACACCCATAATCCTGTGTAGGTCAGAGCATAATATCCTTATTGTCCACTCAGCACTTTGCAGGAGTTACTCAGTTTGTTGCTGAAATAAGATGATTTATTTCCTTTAGAAAGCTACTTAAAGATGATCTGAGAAGATCCTTGATCATGTGAGGGGAATTCAACATCATCCACTGCTGGCACTGACTGCGGCAGAATATAAACAAACACGATTTCGTACCTAGTTCTTTTCCATGCTGAAAAACTTCCTGCAAAATATTATTGCATCCCCTTTCTCAGTTTCCCAGCCCTCCTCCCTTTTCTTTCTCTCCCTCTGCCTGATACTCAACCCAGTTTTAATGAAGATGCTGTTGCCAGTAAAATGGTGGCTATATATGTTTAATGAGCCTGTTCCAATGTGTTGTTTAATTGCTCCATTATTTCCTTTGTCAGTGCTCCAGATAACAAAGTTATTGGTATTTGACTAATTTTTCATGCTTGAATTAAAATATATCAGTAAATACAATGTCATCTGCAAAGAGGAACTAGCAGCAAACTATGGGTATTTAGGTACTTGTTGTTGTTGCTGTTGTTTTTTCCCCTCTCTCCCTGAGCAGTAATTACTGAGGTAAGTGAAACTTCTGGGAACTGTTATTTCAAATTGAATTTTAACTACTTGCTTCCTGGAAGGGAAGACATCAAGCCTACTGTTTGAGTGAAGCATAGACATGAACAAGCATGGAGGTACTTAGTGAAAGACTCACAGGGAAGGCAGACAGTGGGATATTTATGCTAATGTTATGTCCATCATATTTAGGTTAAAAAACAAAACAAAACAAAAAAAGCTCAAGCAACCACTACAACCACACTGTAATGTTTTTATCTGGGATGGTATCATTTCCTTCTCTAAAGAGATGCTCACAGAGCATTTCTGGTCCATTTTCTTACTCTTCTTTCCAAAGAGGGAGGGGTTTACAGCATGATTACTGGGAAACAGAGCACGAGGCTCCATGAAGAAAATGTGCTGCAGTTGCTATGGCTGGAGCTATAAGGAAGAGCATAGGTCTTGCTCCTGTACTATGACTTCCTTCCCCTCAGGGCACCTTTCCAACTGCATCTAACTCTCCAGTTCCTCCTGGGAAGGGAAGGGAAGGGAAGGGAAGGGAAGGGAAGGGAAGGGAAAAGGAGTAAGTATGTAAGGGGAGAGTGTGACCCATAGTGGTATCAAACCCAGCAATCATACTCAGAAAACTATGAGTGGATAAAAGCAGCTTAAAGCTATGTTCACCTTTTGCAAGAAGATACTTTCAGGTTCGAGTGATTCTGAAATTATCTCAAGTAACAAAGACAGGCTTTCCATAGCCTTTTAAGCTGCAAAAGACAAAAGTTTTTCTTCTTGTGCAAGCACAGGCTTCTGTAACACCTTGAGACATCCTGTCACTGATTAGCATAGAGCATCAGAAAGCCAGAAACTTGGGAAGCTGTCTGGGACAGGAACACACCCTCATAAATCTTGTGATTGCTGCAGTACAACATCCTTTCTAGCTCATTTCATTTAAGCAGAGGACAGCAGAATTTGAGAAGAGAGCAAATCACTGACAGTCCTACTGTCAAAATCAGCATAGTGAGCAGCAGAGGAGATGAGGAGAGTTGAGATGGGGATTGCAGCATTTGCTGAGACATAAACAGGGGGGTTCATGTTAAGATGTGGTAAATCAGGTACAGCTGCCACTTGGGACAGTGCTCTTGCATCAGATAGTCAGGCACTTTCATCATGCTTGTTCTGACAACAAGACTGGAATTCAAGCCTGTAAACTGATGCAACAGCGCTTACAGACCTGGCAGCAAGGGATTACTTACCTCTGTGATGGAAAGGGGTGAAAGAAAAACTGAACAAAACACTTTTGGCTCTGAATTAGAATTAGAATACAAAGAATACCCCCAAAGTAAATCAATACTGCAGAAAAAAGTGTGTCAGATAGTTGAAATTATGCGAGCAGTCAAAATGCTACGTTGATCTTAAAAAAAAAAAAAAAAGATAAAATCTAGAAAGTGCTAGTACTTTACTAAGGTTTCTACATGGGGAAAGACTACTTGGGAAAAGCTTTAGGAGTCCCTTACAGCACAAGATGGGAGATCTTGGAACATGGCAAGGCTCAGGTTTCCAAGACAAATTACTGAGTCTGTATTCTAATGATTTTGTATGCCTGCATTTATATTTTCAAGTTCTATCTTCTGAACATCTCTTTTGATTATCACTTATGGAATCATGAAATCAAAATATCTGTCTTATTTTAAATGGAATTTTGGTGAATTTGTGGGCAGGCAATGTTATGTGGCTCTTCATCCACTTGAGGGAGAAAATCTCTAGATTTCACTTCTTTCTTCAAGCTGCATCTGTGTGTTTGTATTCACTGACTGTTTAATATAAATATGGAAGTGTGCACTGGGGAAGAGGCCAAAACATATCTGCGTACCCAAATCACTGAACAAGAGAATGACAGTAGTTCTAGCTTAGTATCTTAAATTCATTCCCATGTAGTGGCATAACTTCAAGCACAGGGAGAGATCATGCTGTCTCCATCTGTCCCCATCTGAAGATCTTTTTCCAGGGCCAGCTCTCACCTCCAGGGTGGATGCACCCTCTGCAACTGTTTAATGTAAGGTACTTTCCTTCTGCTTTATCGAAGGGTCAGTCAAGGGGAGAGCAGCACCTTTTGATGTCTAGATGCGTTTGGTGGAGCAGCAGCCGTTCACAAAGATCTGTCTCTTCCCGTGGGAGCAGGGTACCAGTGAGCAGGGAGCCAGTCTGTCATGAGTTCTTGCAGGAAGACTGGAAATGGAAAGTTACACATTGACTGAAATTTCATTTAAATATTTTCTGAATAGTTTGGAATACTGCAGAAGCTGATAGGAATTTTGTGCTGCTCATAGACCTAACAAATCTATTATTCAGCTGCCTTAGGTACTCTTTACAAAATGTAGATTTGTATGTGTTAATAGTAATTCTTCTGAAGTAGTCATCAGAAACAGTAGGTATGAAGTCCTCAGAGTCCTTGAAGTGACCTAACATTCTAAGTCTCCAGGATCTGTAGGATCTCAAGATATATAGAGGAGAGGAAAAAATAAAATACTTTGAATGGCATATCAGGTGTATCTATTTGACTGACACACAGTGAAATAATGGCTGCACTGGTTACTAGGCATTGGCAGATCTTGAATGTATTTGTTTGTACAGGCACATGTGTGCTGGTGTACATGTTGCACAACAAACACTCACTGTACTGGTTACCAAGTTTCATTCATGCTTGAAGCAGGAATGACAGGATTGCAAGGCAATTATACTGTAAATTATAACAAGTAGGTTAGAACAAAAAATATTTATTAAATAGGCTGGAGAAAGTCCCAGAGAGAACAAGAAGAAATGTGAAAGGTTTGTAAAACAAGCTATTAAGAAAGGCCGAGGGAATTGGGTTTGTTTAAACTGCAGGAAAAAATACTGCAAACACAGCCACATCTATCCATATAGTGAGGCTATTCTAAAAAGGAAAGTGATCGATAGTTTTCTGTTCTGGGTAGGAAAATAGCATGAAAAAATCTTCTTTTGTTGCTGCAGAGTGGACTTGAATTGAATGGTGGGAGATGCTTCCAACTGGAATGTAACACTGGAGGTAGTTAACTGAAGATTTTCACAGCCATGTCAGTTTTGAAGAGCAGGTTAGACAAATATCTGTCAAAGATAATGTTGCTTGTATCTGATCTTGCCTCTGCACAGATGCTTAGACTCTACACATCTCTCTGAAGCCCCCATTGCTGTGGTGCCAGCTGAGCTTGATCTTACTAAAATGTAAGGACTTGGCAAAAATGAGAAGGAAGTAAGATGTGGGGAGTAAATGAAACAGGATAAAATGCAGCATGGATTCACTAGATGTATATCAAGCCAAATTTGCCATATAATTTTCTTTCTTAGTATACCTACTTGACAAAAACAGTTTAGTAGATCTCGTTTATTTGGTATTCAATCTAGTGCTTCGTATGATGTCTTGAAGAAAATTATTAACTGAGTTGACGTAGGTGGATGTATACGGAACTGCTCAGGAGTTTGAGGCACTGCTGAAAAGAGAAACTGAGAAGAGTAACATTGAAGGGGCGATTACTTGTAAAGTTACCCACTTGAGACAAATCTTAGTAATTCTATTAATGACTTTAATATAAAAAGAGGTCAGGTACTGATTAAATGCAGTGAAATTCATTTGTGCAAAGTACAAAGTCATTCCACTTAGGGACTAATAGCAAGATTTTTTGTTATAAACTAGGAGATAATTAGTTGAAAATGTTTAAAGGATGACTGCATGTGGCCAGAATAAGATGGTAGGAAAGCCATATGAGATCTTGAGATGTGTCGGTAAGGTATTTGGTAGCTGTTAGGAAGAATTAATGTTTTTGTGCATTCCTAACTTCATCTGAAAATGCTATTAGCAACTCTGGTCACTTAAGTGCAAGAAGGGATGGGCTTAAGTGTAGGGGAGGACTGCTAGCACGATCAGGGGAGCAGATATATGTAGGTGTAGACTAGAAAAGGGTTATTCTTTGTCCAGCAGAAAGAGGGCTGAGAGGAAATGCTGTACCTCAACAGAGGTAGGGAGTAAAAAGAGCTACTTAGGTGCTAGAAAGTATTTGGAATAAGGACAAATGGATATTAAATGGTTTTATAAAAGCAGAAAATTAAAAGGTAGTTCCTAACCATCGGATAGGTTAATAAACAGCTTCCCAATTATAGTCATAGAGGTAAAAAAGAAATGAATCCTAATTACTCTAAAGTAATTAAGAGCTTGGTAAATTCATGATAGGAGATGTATGATATATTATCAGTGATAACAGGACGCCTGCCTCACAAGCTCTTGCTTTCTTGCCTCCTGTGCTCCAGTAATAAACATACATGTCTTTTGCGTCACATGCTGCTGTGGTAATTGAGAACACAGAATGGCCATCCTGGATCAGACTTCCAGTTCATTTCATTTGATAATTTGATTTTGGCAACAACAGCAAGCCAAAGCATCAGAGAAAGTGCAAAACTGCTGAAGAAGGCATCTGATCTAGCATACCCCAGGGGGATTTTCCTCCTACTCATCGCACAGAGACTGGTGGATGCCCCGAAGCATGAGTGTTTCTCTCTCTTTTAAAAGTTTGTGTATGAGTTTATCTGACGCGAGCATGGATGTTCGCACTGTCTTTATAAACACAGCAACTCTTTTGGATTCTGCTGAAATCTTTGCCTCAAGATAATCTGAAGTAAATGACTGTGATGCGTGTATTTTCATGGACTGCCATTTTGCCTCTTCATTAGAAGAGAACATAAGTGACACATCTTCCTTCCCCTTAAAGGAGATCTTGGCCACTTAATGTCTTCTGTAATTGCACTCCAACTGACCCTGCTCCTTCTATGCTACTTTTGGCTGGAAGGTTTTCCCTGCTGCTAATTTAACTTCTCTGCCTTTCTTGGAATTGGAATGCCCCGTTGCTGTTGCATAGTTTTTGAAATTATGTGGCCAAATACGAACAGGGAGGAGCTGCTATTCAGTCCATTGGGAAAAAAAAAGAAAAAAAAAGCANGCTTTTTTCCATCCTCTCTGAATATAAACTTCTTTGATACTGCTTTTTGAAAGACCTCTTTTTGAAAGTTATACTTGAAAAAGATATTAAATCCTTAAATCAGGATAATGAAAAATGAAGAGCAATGCACATAAAATCCAAGCTGAATTTCAACACATCATTTGTACTGAATGCCTTGTCTGAAGGTAACATTGTTATTCCAGAAAATCTATACTGTGACAATTTTTTAAAATAGGGGTATTGTATAGCAGAGTACAGTTGTTTTACTTGTTGTATATCAGAGCTGCTCTGCTTTAACACCATGTGCATGCACATGTGAAAGACCCACGGCAAGCTGATTCTCTTGAGTATGGATTGACATCTCTATACTTTTACTGAAGTTTTTTGCTTCACTTGAATTATAAATAGAATTCAGACAAAAATGCTGATTTAAATAATTTTCAGGGAAAAACGCAAGAAAAGGCCACGTGCCCTAAGTCCGAAACAGTAAAGTTTCATATGATGTTTATGCTATCCAAATGGGAAATGAGGAAAAGGTCTGAGTTATTTAAAATGGTTCTGTTTAGGACCACTAGATGTCAGACTGAACAAAGAATCAACACTGCCTGAGTTGGGGTGAATTTCATCCTCGTATAAGGGATTACAGAAAAACCTAAGAATGCTCTTGAGGACAGGAGGAGGAAACAAGTTCACAGTCCTTGGACTGGCTTTCTCTCCAGGACTGTGTGTCACATCCGTCGCTCAAACTTTCTCTGCTCTTTAAGTTAGATATTGTAGGGACAGCACATCTTCTGGCCCAAAACACGCTGCTGGAAGGGCTTTAAACCTCACCAATTTAGTGCAGCTTTTAGACACAAAATTTCCAGTGCATGAAAGCTAACAAATTCTGCACTGCTTCTTGTATCAACCAGTTCCATCACTTGGGGAAGGATGGCTGCTGGCCAATCTCTGAGATCTTCTTCAAGAAGCCCCCTGGCTGAACCGGCTATGTACACCAATGTATAAAACATACCAGTCCTAGCTTCAGAGAGCAGTAGACAGGAGGGAAAAGAGAGTAAAGAAGAAGAGAGTTAAAAAGGGATGAAAATTAAATGAACAGAGCTGCTATCCTTTACAGTTAGCTATAAATGTGTGATTTATTTTGTCATATCAGCTGAATGAATGTTTAATACTGGCAATAGTAGCTAATTGGGCCAATGAATGATGGCCCCATTATGAAGTTATAACTGTTTGCAGCCCTGACCTGTTGAGGGAAGGAAATTGCTAGTCTTCCATTGCATCATGCTTGGCACAGTTGTTAGAGTGCAGACATCACGTCACATCAGAAACCCCCAGGATTTTACTACTTACAATATTTGCAGCTACCATGAATTCTCCCAGATGAATGTATTAGAGAAGTTCAGAACCAACTCATAAGTCTGACTTGCCATATGGTACAAAAGTTTTCCATACTTTTGTCAGAACTCCTTTTCAACACAATACAAACTTACAATGCTCTGTGCCTCACAAGAGAGAGAAAATGTAGCAACTTCATAGCATGCCAGTTTTAAATATCTTTCTTCTGGGTTTTCTAAGTAACTTATTTTTAATAAAATGTTTTCATAGATCTGCTGGTTCCCCTACTAGGGCACTTACAGAGCTCCAGCAGGTCCATGATGCAGGATTTCCCTTTGCAAAAGCTGTGTCAGCTCCTTCGCAACAGATTGTGTTTATTCATCTGCTCAGTGAATTTATCCTGTTATCATAGAAGGAAGTCAGAGCTGCTGCTCTGTAGTTCCCAGTATCCCCTGTACCTTTACAATACTGTTTCTCTTGTGTCCGGAGCTGGTCTTGTTTCTGGAGAGGGCTTTACCCACCAGACTAAAGTATACTGTGAAAAATCATGAATGAAAGGAAAGAAGGAACAAGAAATCTTGACTCTGTAGTTGATTAGGGCTCTAAAATAGAGGCGCTGCTCTGGGCTGGCTGTAAACAAAGTCCTGCCTATGCTCCTGGAATTATTTTCATGATTCTGTAACTCTTCTCTATAGATCATGCAGACATGCAGATATTGCACTTTTTGATAGTGGTAGAGCTTCACGGTGGTTTTGTTGTTGCTAAACTGTGAAAATCCTCATGTAGTTTGATGAAGACATTCATTGACAGAAAGGTCAATATTTGCTGGAGTGGCTTTTGAGGGATGTTATTTTAGTAGGATTCAGTATTACAGACCTCAGATGTTCAAAATCTTGAGTTCGGTCCTTTTAAGACTGCCAAAAACAATAATTAGGGGATATTTTTCTTTGCTTTGTGGCTCTTTATGTCACATTGGAATCATATTTCTAGGCAGCTGTGAGGGCTGCAAATGTATTTTAAGACTGTAACCAAAATTCTCCTGATTTTGACTCTAGGGGGGGTTGCAATACAGTAGTTGGTACTACAGCAGTTGGCAACACTGCTGGTTTGCGAAGGGAAGGCTCAGGCCCTAGCCAGGTGCCACACAGCATTTGCTTCATGCCAGCAGAGAGCAGCCCTGTGGCTGGTGGATGTAGCCCTGGAAGGCCTCATTTGACTCATCTGAATTCTGACATAGTTCAGAAATTTTGGGCAGATCATCGGCCACCCAGGAGGACAGACAAGGAAGAAAGGTGAAGTGATCATGCTTGGTCTGTACTCTGGGAGACTCTGTAACTTGTCACCAGGTTAGAGCAGGTGAATCCAGGAACTGGCATGGGCCGGATTCTGTCTTTGGAGCAAGGAAACTCAAAAGTTTTGTATGTTCTTCTCTTCACCATATCAGCTGCTCTTTAGCCACAGCTGGTGGCCTGGATGAGTCCTTTTCAGTTAGATATTAATCAAAGGTTCCTGTAGGAAGACTAACATTTGGTCTTACTCTCAAGTCCTCCAAAATGTCTATGTACTGTCTATATGCATCAACAAGGACAAGGTTTGGCAGGTATGGTTTCCAGGTGTGGAAATTTATCATTCTCATAGCACCTTGGCAGACGTCAGATCACCAAAAGAAGGCCCCTTCAAAGCAAAACAGCAAGAGTGGAAGATAGATTAATAATAGCATTAAACTCCACTGTGTTAGCAATCAGAGTTAGAAAATTAACCCATACACCAGCATTCCCCCAGTACTTAAAAGAGTGTTTCAGGAACGGCGGCAGTCATTTTGCCTAAGAGACCTTCATCTTGCCTGAGATGCTCGGATAAAGCACAGACAAATGAACACACACACACACACACACACACACACACACACGAACTGATGTAACAAGAATGTTCACAGCTGAAAGTTTTAAGGCTGCGCTGAACAAAGGAGAAAAATGAATGAATATATTATTCATGTGAGTAAACTGGATTACAATAATAATAGCATTTTGACAGCTGAAGCAAACGTGAAGTTTTGTGCTAAAATGCTCATCTGAAAATTTCGCTTTTTTTTTTTTAATTGGAGGGAAAATATTTCTTGTAAAAAGCATTTGCCACACGATGGCAGCACAATCCAATGTGACCAAAATTTTGGCTTTCATTTCTGGGAAACATTCTGCAGTTTTTAGGAGGCTGATTGTTCCAGAGCCACAGTACAGCTAAAAATGAAGCATTGGCAGCATCTGAATAGTTCTTTTGCACTGTGGATGCTAAGTGGCACAGTGGGTTAGTACCAGAGTCTTTTTCTCCTGGAGACTCAGCCTTACATCCTGGCTTGGCCTGTAAATGAAAGCAAGCTGGGTGGTCTCATCCTGGTCCCCTTTTGTGCATATCACAAAACTACTGCACAATTTGGCATGGCCAGGATCTGCTGCCTGGGAGAGGAGTGGGCTTTGGCTAGGTGGGGAACGGCAGGTCAAGGGCAAGGTGAGCTGGCAGATCTGTGAAGGGAAGTTTGTGTAGCACCTGCTCAGACTGAATGACAGTCACCACCTGGCGTCAGAACTAATCATATTCAGAATATTTGCACTGTAGTTTTTCCCCAGCGCGTGGATTCCAAGTCAGATCTTTATTTTACCCTTCTCCCTATTGCTATTAATGGGAGTTTTGCCAGTGAACGGAGCCAGCAAGCACCAAAGGATCTGACTTACTTTTAGGTACAATTGCAATGAAAAAATTGACTTAAGTTTTGTTTTGAAGCAAAAGTTGTATGAATTCTCAAATGTACCTTAAGTATCTACAGTGCAGAAGCTAATTGTCCAAAGGTCCTATGCACTAGGGGCAAATCCTCTGGGTCTGGAAGGCACACAAGGTGTTACTCAGGTGTGTACCTCAGCTCCGCTGAGTGGGCTCTCCACAACCCTTACTCGTCTGTCAACAGCCCTGGTGCTAGGGTGATGCTATTGTCCCCATTCTACTTGTGGAGAACCAAGACAAAGAACGGCTGAGAGACTTGTCTAGGTTTATGAAGGAGATAAGGATATTATCAAGACCTGAATCTGGGTTTATGAAGACCCACTGCAGTGGTGTTCCTGGAGGGGAAGCTGTACGAATGAAAAGAAGAACTAAGAGAGAAAGTGGGTTGGTTGGAGAGAGGACTATGGTACTGGAGAAAATGGGAAACTGGTTGAGGCACTGAAAAAACCCCAAACCCCGATGCAGGAAAGGAACACATGTTGATAAGGAATAAGAACAATATTGGGAAAATATCAGTGAAGAGAGATTCTTTTACATTATTTTAAGGAGTTTTTAAAAACTCTTATAAAACCAATGATACAATCAAGGAAAAAAATCTGAACAATCAGGAAAAGCAGAAAAATGTGCAGTGTCTGGAGAAAGGAAGTTGTATAGAGCAAAGAAAAAGTGTTCATATAAAAATATATTGCTGAAAAACACAGTTTTGAGGCAAGTACTTGTGAAGCTGTGCCAACTTTTGTAAATATAACTGACTTTAAAGTGAGGAGCTATTATAGAAAAGTTGAAATATTTCTTTTTGACAATTTCCTAGCAAAATGGTTCAATGTTTTGTTTCAGAGTAACCATTCTTTTTACAGCTGTTTCTTTTAAATTAAAATAGACCAAAATCGATCCAGAAATGAGATAAAATGAGATGTTTCTAGAAGTGGAGAGTGAAACATTTCATTACACCTGAAACAGACTGTTCTTTTTTTTTTTTTCCTAAGCAATAAAAAAGATTGTTTCACAATGACCTGGAAGAATCATTCCCCCCAGTTTTTCAGTTCTCTCACTGAAGTGTAAAATCAATTATTTGTGCAGCCCTAGTTGTGTAATCAGGCATGCTGAAGAAAAACTTCGGTTACATAGGCAAGCACTCCTGTACAAAAACTTTGGAATTTTAGATACCTCTGGGTATCTTAGAGACATCTGAGGAGCCAGGAGGGAGGAAGAGGAACAGAAAAAGGCTCACCAGGCAGGATGTTATCATCTGCCTACAGCTCTCTTTGTTATCAGAGGGAATCTTGCTGCCTCACTGATGTTGCAAGCCTGGGTTTTCAGCTCAGCATGGAGGTGTAGACATCTTTCTCCATCCCTCATTACTCCATACTTTGAGTGTAAGCCGATCTCTTAATAAAAAGATGACAGAAAGCCAGACAAGGAGTGATCTATCAGTTCATCTCAATTTTTTATCTTGTTCTGGGAAACAGCTTGATCACACTAGGAGGAAGTTGATCACACACTGTTGATCACAACAAGTACAACTACCACACTTGATCACACCAGAACCATGACGTACTCTTCTGTACCATTTCCATTGTAACTTTTTTATAAACCAAGTGCATGTTACAGTGTTAGCTGAAAAAAAATGCCCCCAAGTTCTCCTCAGTTGCGCCTGTGCTGGAACAAGTGTCACTTACGAAGAACCTAGTCTTTCAGAAAGGAAGACAGAAGTACTTTCTTGTGCCAGTAGCTGGCTCTCCATGCGCATGATCCCTTTGCTTTATATAGGCCGCAGACTGTCACAGAGACATAAATTCATGCCTAAGAATGGCATGGCTGTATAGTACCCCAACTTACAAATGAAAACACCACTGAAAAATTATGGAATACCAGAGATCTTTATTCTGGATGGGGTGACAGAAAATTGAGTGAGACCACTGTGCCAGTAATACTAAGTGCTACACCAACCCTCTTTTCTTTAGCTCTTCCCATCGTGATAGTAATCCCAGAAACACAAAGACACTTAACTGGATTGAATGAATGAATGTGCAGATAACTAGGAAAAAATGGGAAAAATATTATGCTTATGTAGTTTACAACACCACATCTTCTTTGATTTTTATTTTTATTTTTAATCTGATTGTACTTACATACTGTTTTTGCTCAAAATACTGCAGATGAATTAATGGAGGTCATTGTCCAGTGGTTTGTTGGTGTATGCTCAGGAAGGCAGGACATCTTCCTGCTGCCTCTGTCTGCTCCAGCCAACACAGATTTCCAAATGCAAGTGATTCAGCTCATTTCTTTTCTACCTTCCCAATCCTTCTGACAAGACATTCACTTCCATTAGATGCTATCTCTGCTAGCTGAAGTTGTTGCCAAATGAACCCTGACACCGTCCCAAACCCCTTCTGTGAGAAAAACAGTGGATTGTCTACAACGACTGTAATGTCATGATGTTGTAATATCCTAGTCAATGGACTTCTATTACTTCCCATGGCACAATGACCTTTCTGCATTTGGACCATGTAATTACATATCCAAAATAAACTGGCTTCTTTGCAGTTGCTGAATCAAATCAAATATAAGTGCTTAATTTTTTAATATTTTGCAGATATCGATATGAATTTATATACCTAAATTTGAATGAACTTAAGAAGTTTGATTAACTTTGGTTCTTTTTATTTTTAATGTTCCTCCCTCCTCCTCCTTGCCTTCTTTTGACTGTGCTGTTTCATTTGTGTATTTGGTTTTGGTCTTGAAACTGTAAGCAGATATTTGAAGTTAGGAAGCCCTGCTATAGCAAGGCCCTGCTGTATAAAATAGCCTGGAATTCCTGAAGTCCCATATTATGAGTTTGTTTGCTTTGAGTTTGTATGAAGCTTCTGTTAGAGAGCCTTTCAAAGAAATCCCCCTGTCAAAACAGTAATGTAAAACTATTTTTATTGAAAATACATCTACAAAGTAATGTTTCTCAATCCACTCTGGGTGCGTACCAATGCAGAACCAATGGGGGATGGGGAAGGGAATCTTTCTATAATACCTGATTTCCATAAGAAACAAAGTTAGTATAAAAAAAGATCGCATACTTTGTGACACAATTCATTTTTCTCAGCTGATGTCATAGAAAGACAACCATTTACATTAAGTCTTTGCAATGTATTTCCAAACAGAATCTTAACAAAAATTAAACTGTTATGCTGTAAATTCTACAGTTAACATTTATACACACATTCTGAATACAGTATCTATATAAAAATATCTCTAATTACATATCAGAAAATGTCTGTCTGTATTCTAGATTTGCATTCTGTTAGCAAAAAAAAAAAAAAAAAATCATACTTGCTTTCTTTCAGTCAGAGATTCATTTAGAGCTTTGTAGGTTTGACTGCTCAATACTCTGTCTTAAACCCTACTCATTTCCATCACTGAATAGTTCCTGTTTGAACTGTCTGGGCTACTCAACTGGAGAAGATGGGCAGGAGTTTTCAGTCCCCCCAGAAAATAGTCTTGCCTTGTTGCTCTAAACATGGGAAAAGATTTGCCTTCAACCAGGATGCTGACATTTTCACTGCAGTGAAATACACTGCTTTTATGTTCTTTTCACGACAAAAGCAACATACCAAATGTTTTTTTGAGTGGCAACTGGGACATTGCAAAGGAATCCTTCATTTCTATAATCAGATTTTTTTTTTTTTTTTGTGGGGGAGGGAGAAAGAGGAGCAACTAATGTTTAAATGAAAATGATCATTCAACATTATTGTGCCTTTTGATTAATATTTCTTCATTCCCCCAACTGTAATTGTATTATTAAACTTTCCAGTTTAACCTCTATAATAATATAAGATAAAAAAGGAAAAANTTAAATTTTCAATATTTATTATAGTATTTACTATTTTGCACTTTATATATTTTTCCTAGCAAAAATTAAACCAGCACCCATTAGTTTTACTTTCTAAAGAGTTATTTTTTTAATTTTGATATGCTGCTGATCAATGCACAAGGATTTTGAAATTTCTCATTGAGATAGGGAGCCTTCTCTAGGCAGAAAAACATAAATCCCACTAATGGCTTTGTTACTTATCAGTGGAATGACCAAGCATTTGGGAGTTTTCCAATCAGAAAATCTCTTGTTGGCATCAGGGATTCAGATTTAGAATGCAGTCCTGTTAGGATCTGAACATCTCACCCTTCTGCACCTTCTGCGGAGGGCTAGCACTGCCTCCTATTCTTATTATTGCTTATGAAGTAGATTAATTGGCTTTTTTTTTTTTTTTTCCAAACCTAGATGAAGACGCATTTCCAGTCTCAGAGTCAATACAGCCTAGGGCCTTGCTCCTACAAACACTTAACACACAGAGATTGTACAACTGGGTTACGGTGTTGAAATTATGGGGGCAAATCCAGAGTGGAGGTACGCACATACATACATACATAAATGTTTGCAGGTCAGTGGGAGATGATAAGGCTAAGTTTTTGTCCAGATCAGCTGAGGATAATGCAAAAAATTGTGTCCAGATAAAATCACTTTCTCAGAAGTATTTCAACTCAGCTGATAAAGTGCTGATTGTGGGTATTTTTTTCTTTATCTACACATCTTCTCCTTTTTTATCCTTTCAATTAATGTCCTTTTTATTGTCTTGCTAGTAGTTGAACAAGGATGTAATGCTAGAAAAGAAGAACACCAGGTGAAAAAGCAAAAATCCTGTTAATTTACTTAGCGGAATGTGGTTATCAAGTTAGAAGTATTGATTGTGTGCTTATAGATGTTAGGAATTTTGAAACAGGTATTTAAAAAAATAAAACCATTTTCAGGCTCTGTTATCTGTTTTTACTTTCCAGTTCATAAAAAAAAAAAATCACATTTACAGGACTGAGTAACATACACACTGATTTTTTTTTTTAATTTAATTGACGATTGCTCTTTTTTTATTCTCAGATGGCACTTGTCTAGCAGGACCAGTGTTGCTGCCTGTTAATTTTCTTTTTTAAGTGGGAAGCCAATATATACCTTGATCCCTGCTAATTTGGAATATATTTTCATTAATTCTTTCCAGTGCTAGTATAAAGGGAGAAAGCAAGAAATAAGTGGACTTGGTGAATTCAAGATATAAATGGCTGGAACAAGTGTGTGTTTTCCACACTTGTAGTGTTGGACTCATGCTGTCTTCACCCTACATCTTGGTTTCACTGTCTAATGGTTTCTCACTCTCATTTTCTTGTGAGATCAACTGGTATGGTTTCTTCATTTCATTTTCCTCTATCACAGAATTACCCATCTCAGCATCCCTGTTCTTCAGCTCATGCCGTGATAAGTGTTCAACAATTCCTGCTCCAATGGAGTCTCCCAAGACATTGGTAGTAGTACGAAGACGATCCCTTAGAAGAAATAGTAAATCAGGTTTGACTTTACCACTTGTTCTGGGAAGCATGCAGACTAATGGTTAAAGTGGCCTTTACATAGCTACTAGATGATTCAGCAATATTATTTATATTCATTTAACTGAACTGTTAACGCTGTGATTCTTTCTACAGAAATTTACGATATACTAGGATTTGGAGACACAAAACATGTTAATACTGTCAGCAACTTCAGAGGAAGAAACAGCTATGTGATGAGGACAACAAAGTGAGTGTATGGCAGATGCTTCTCAGAGTAATTTCTATACTCTGCTAGTTTGGGTTGATATCCTCTGAACATGAAAGCCAACGAGAATCTACCCTATTGTCATTTCCCTCCTGATCATAAACTATGGTCAGTGATTTAGGATGAAATTCTGCTGAAGCGATTCAAAGTGAACTACAACAATTCATCCCTCTTAGAAGGATCTGCCCAGAAGATGCAGGAGGCAACTTGGCGAGGAGTGACTAGCACTGTTGCTGGATAGACATCCACCTACAATAGACTGTGGGCATGTGGTTAGATAGTCATTTGAAGACATTACGTTCTGAAAAAGACAAGGTCAACTTCTTGCAGGGATCACTTGAGAAGACCGAAGGGCAAAAGCCTCCCGAAACTGGGTCAGAGCAAATAGAGGTTGGAAGAAACCCACATGTGATTCAGTTCTTGGACCTATGGGATTTCCCTATATACCTACAAGTGTAGCTATACTGTCTTCTGCAGACAGAGGAATAGAAAAACTGAAGGACGATACAGTGGTTGCTGGGTAAAAGTTACTCAACTGTTTTTCATTTCTGTGTCTATGCAGAAGACATTTGAACCTTTCCTGGATTAGATAGTTAGCAGGGCTGCAAAGAAATGGATAGGGTCTGAACCAGTGAACTTCCATACTCTGAGCCGGATTGAAGGAAAGGTTTTCATTAGCAGCCTACAAAAAAATAGAAGACTAAAGCAATTCTTTTCTGATTGAATTACAGTGTGTCTGAAAGTTTTCTTAGTACCCTAGGGATCCAGGTTTCTAAGTAACCCTTTTGCATGCAGGAGGAACCACGAGTAAGTAACACCCCTCACCACCTGCTCTAAGAATGCACATTAATTGCAAGAAATTGTGATTCTTTCCAACACTTCTTTCCAACTACCTTCCACAGTGAAGTATACCACTGACTGCATTATTGTTTGAATGTCCCTGGCTACTGAACTTCCAAGTATGGTCTAAGCTTTTAGTGATGCCATAAAAGTACTTACAAGAACCAGTCCACTGCAATGATAAGAGTGATATCATCTGTAGGCAAACCTACTGAAGTAAGCACAATGACCATGGTGACCAGTCCAGCTTGAGGAATGCCCGCAGCCCCAATACTGGCAGCTGTAGCTGTGATGCTGTGCAAAGAGACCGCAAGGACAATTAGTTGACTTTCATAATAAACATCTTATCATCTGGCAAACATTAAAAACAGATATGAAGCAAGAAGGCCTTTCCTCAGTAATAAAAAATAACACAAGTCCAGTCCCTAATCTGAACACTGTAGAGATGCAGGGTTGTGTGGACTTTAGTCCAAAATGTATACACTAAACCTCTAGCCGGAACCCTGGAAGCATGATTTCGTGACATAGTAAAACAGGGGTTTAGTGATGTAATAAAACAGTAGATGCTAATGGCCAGTCAAAAACATAGGTACTTGCCACCACTCACTGAACACACTCACTCCAGCAGCTCAAAGATGTTAAAAATAAAGTTGAGGAGGTAATTTTCTTCCGGCAGATCTAATGCAAGAAGTTTTATTCTCTATCCATCTCACTGTAACTTTATGCCAGGTGAATTATCATCTGTCCTCTGGTAGTTGGCATCCAGCCATCAGAAAACAGAAAGCTGGGAGGAGCCCTGAATCAGCTACTCTAGTAACTTGACAGAAATATGCTTATTCACATCTGGTTTAGGAAGAATTTGTTTTGTTAGGTGATTTGGCAGGGAGCAGCTCTAGTACTAATGAATGTGGAATTATTGCCTCAGAGTGTGAAAGCAGAGTTTTCCCTTCTGTTAATGAATATTGAATTAAGCTGGTGGTTTTATGGAGAAAAGCACTTCTGCATTCCCAGTTCACCATTATCTGAACGCTCAGTGCTCCTGAGTGATAAATACCTGTCTCTCTGTCCTACAGTGTCCCCCTCTTCCCTTGTAGATGTTTCTTTCTTTTGCACATCTACCCATCACCATTTTCTCTTAAACTGTTTGAGTAACATAAGGACATTAATGCAGATCAGTTACCATCAAGTGGTACTTAGTTTTGTTTTTTTTTTCTGTTCTATTTCAAACATGAAGGCTTGTGTGCTTGAAAACATACCCATCTTCTCCACCTCTATCAGCTGATGTAATAAAATTACTGCTCCTTACACAAATTGCCCTACTTGTATCCTGAGACCATCAGTACAAGGTAAACACCACCCTTCCTAGCCTTAGGTTAACCACTGAACCATGCCTATGTGATCCTCTTACGCTATGGCTTGGTACCTGCATTGTAAACTACCAGGTACTGATCTCAAGTCCACAGCTCCCAGCAGCTGCGTGAATTCTTAAGAAAGAAAATTTTAATGACAAAAGAATTTCAAAAGTTATTAAATATCATTTTGGTTGAATCTACTAAGTGCAGTGACAGGTGTGTCATGCTCTAGGTTTTTAAATGTTTACCTAATGGAGAATATGTGCTGGGGGACCTCTTCTGTGCAGAAGATGTAAATCATTACAGTTATTCAGCTACTGTAGTGGTTCTTGTTTTTAGCTCTAGATGCTTTTGTTTAATCCCTCATATAACGGCAAGAAGGAGTCATCACAAAGGCGCTTTTATTAGATGTAGGTAATAAGGGCTTCTGTACCTGATTGTGATAATCTGCCCAAAGTTCAGATCAAAGTTGTTAACCTGTGCAATGAAAATTGCAGCCAAGGCCTCATATAAAGCAGTTCCATCCATATTAATTGTAGCACCAACCGGGAGTACAAATCTTGTGACTCGTTTATCCACTCCATTTATTTCTTCTAGACACTTAAATGTAACAGGTAGTGTTGCAGAACTGAAACAAAAAGAAGAAAATACAGGACACAAATTTTACAAAAAGGAATGCAAAGTGTCAAGCATTGTGATGACAAGAGAGATTGTTCTAATTGTCTTGATTTTTATGTGATCTACCAGAATATTTAAAAAAAATAATAATAATAAAAAAAAGCAAGCCAAAGCTAGATTTAAACACTTCTAATAATGGAGGTTCTCCTGATGCTCTTGGAAAGTTTTTTCAATGGTTAATTACTGTCCCTATGTAGTCCCTAGTCTGAATGTGTCTAACTTCAGTATTTTGTCACCAGCTTTTGTTAGACTTTGGCATGCTAGGCAGAAGAATCTATTTAAAAAGTCCCACTTCCCATTTTTGATGCCGTAAAGTTATGACTGAATCACTCCTAAGCATTGCTTTCTTGAAGTTATACAAATTCATCTATTCAAGCTTTCACTAAACAGCGTGTTTTCTCTTCCTTTATTTGCTGGCTCCCCTGCAAAGAGCATTCCGATGGATGACTACATTACTTTACCACCTGATCTTGTTGCCCTGCTGCTACATCCAAACATGGCATAAATAATCATTCCATTTAAAGATCAGCCCAGCTGAACAATCTGGATTCCTGTGCTACAGGAATGTCCATTCAGCCCACATGTCACAAAGTTCCTTTTCAGAGACACTGCCTCAGAAGGAAGGATAAGGTGGCTATTTTATGAGTGGAACAAGTTATTTGTTTTTAAAGATGCATTTCTACATCCGATCACACCAAAGTAAAGACGTTTTTCAAGACCCAGCAATTCAGATTACTCTATTTCTGTGACCTCTTCATGTCTAACTACTTCACAGACTTTCATGTCTTTGAAAACTTTATCAGTACTGATAAAATAAAAATACTGATAAAGTGTTAAGTAAAGAAGGACTGTGGAAGATTGTGCTAGAAAATCTCTTTGATGGCAGTCAACTTAGAAAGGAATTTTGAACAGTTCTTAAATGCACTTGCAGTATGCTCTCTTGATCCAGCAGCAGTCTAAGTTCTTACTCAGAATCTTGAGCAGCTCCAAGTTGAATGTCTCACAGAAGTTGGTAAATATCCTCTTAAAACTACTACTGTTACCTACCAAAGTTGTAGTTTTGTAAAAATTAGATATTATTTGCCACTCTTTATTTTATCTTAAACTGTGTTGACCGTCTTTAGTTGTATTATCTTCCTTTTAAAATCATTATTAATAAAATTCCCCTTTATGCATTCTACAGATTGCAAGGACTGACACCAAAATGTCCAATACACAACTTAGTAATTGTCCCTTTTTACCGGCTACTATAATGACATAGCTTTTTTTAAGTCCTCAAGAGCCTTTTTAGTGATACAAAGGTTAATCAGATTCCACATTAATGGTTCTAATAGCTTCTCATCCAGATCTTCAAAATAAACCCAAATGGTAGTGCCTTGAATTTTGTCAGAAGAATGGCTGAAAACATCTGAAAGCAGTTTAAGAATCTATTAAAATGGAAGGTGCTTTATGAAAGGTCATATGGCGTAGGAAATGTATATTTGATTACAGCAATGTTTCCTCTCATCATAGATGCGAACAGGCTTTTTATTCATATGAAGTCCCTCTGACTTCATCAACAAGGAACAACAAGGGCACTTCTGTTGCAGGTCATGTATCTATTACAGGCTATCAGGATCTTGAGCACAGAACATCTCCTGCCAAGAAGGGCTGTCAAGCTCTCTCACTGTCCCTTCTGAGTCTTCCTGTTTGCTGCTCTGTTTTACCATGCACAAATGTAAAATTTTTTTTGCCAGCTTTGTCCTTTACCAACAAGCCATTACAAACTACCCACCAATCTCAAAGACCAAGGCTAATTAATGTCACAAAGTTCCTGCCATACAGTCAGCATCACCAAACACACCTATTTCATCTCTGTTCAGGTGTCCTCATAAAAAATAAGCATCCAAGTCACTGTAATAATAATAACAATCTCTATCAAAGAGTAGTGGAACAGCAATAAAGTGCCCAAGTGAGTATTTGAATATGAAGTTAACCAATTACGTTACACAAAATTGTTTCTCAAACCAATAATATTGTACAAACAAGATGGCCTTAAAACATTATATTATACCTGGAAGATGTTCCCAAAGCTGTGACTAGTGCCTGGATTAGGCCTCCAATAAATACCCAAGGGTTCTTACGAGTGATCAGGAAGTACAGAAGAGGTAGGACAATGACAGCATGAATGAGCAAACCAATGATGACTGTTACAGTGTACATGGCAAGCTGGCCACCAATCACACCCATATCTTCCATCTCAACAATTTTCCCAGCAATCAAGAAGAGGATTCCAAGTGGAGCATACCTGCAAATACAAATAAGAAATTAAATTGACATTGTGGTGAACAAAGCAAAAAACCACTCCTCCATCCATATCTCTAGTGTTTACACGCATGCATGAATATAGGATTTTACTGGTAGGATAACTGTAATTATTCAGAAGCAGTTCAAGAGTTTAACTCTTAACAGTTCAACCTGGATGAAACCACAGCAGTAAACATTTCTGACAGGCTCTAGTATGAGGAATACAGGAAGAAAAGAGGTATAGCACTCCTCTCAGACATGAAACCTTAAAGAACTGCTTAAAAAGCACAAAAATCACATAGCAAAACTGAATTAGCCAGACACAGGAAAATGCCATGTAAAGTAGGAGCCTTTAGAAGAACAGTCTCAGCTCAAAATTGTCCAGTAATATGTTTTAACACGTAGGGAGATGAGCTCCCTGTGGAATTCAAGTGTCAAAAGCTGGTTTAGCCAATTTTCTTGTAATTCTGCCTGTATGAATGAAGGCTCAACCAACATATTTGGAGATTATGCCAAGTGCCCAGCTCTGTTCTCTCTCCACTCTTGTTTCCCATGTTGCTGGGGAAGGAACTCACACTTCCAATGATCTCGGGCAGCTTCTGGCCGTTCCTAGGGGGACACTGGATAAACTCTCTAGCAGGGAGCTGTCTGCATGGCAGAGGTGATGGCACTGTGGGGCATCAACAAGGGTGGTCTGATCTGCTTTTTCTTATCAATAAGCACACCAACAAAAGAAGAAGGAGCCATCACTCAGCATAAAACTTCAGATCTACAGAAACACAATTCCATTACAGCCGGACTTTTGACACAGCCTTATTTCCATAAATGCCAACCTGTCTTTTTACACAAAGTTATCAGCGTACACCAATATCTAGCATATCTCAATTGAACTTTTAGTCATAAAATCCCTGTAGAAATTTCTCAGAAGTAACAATTCCTATCCAGTGCTTTACCATCTTAAGTGTGCCTGTAAAGAATGAGAAAAGATTTTTGCTTCGCATACATGTTTCCTGGCAGAATAGAATTTTACTTATATATAAATAAATACATAAATATATTGATTTTTAGTTTTTCACCTAGTACTACAAAATAAGTGTGTGTACTTTTGGGTAGTTGTTTTAGGCTTTGGGATTTGGTTTGTTTGTGGGGTGGTTTTCTTTTTTCTGTAGTAAGGAAGGCAACACGACTTTTCAGACTATTTTCATAATTAACTTTCTACATGATAAAAAATGAAACTTCATTGTTAAAAAGACTTCATACCTCAAGTTTGAGGGAAAAGGTATTGGATTTATTTATCTATTGAACACAACAAAGAAAATAGCAAAAATCATGTATGTCTGTCTGCAATGCAGCTACAATGCAAGGACATATTCACACACTACACAACTGCAGGACCCATTTGTGTCGGAAACTAATGATAGCAAGGTCTTGCAGTGTAGAAATAAGATTATGGGAGAGGTTTGTCGGCTTCCTTTAGTGAAGTCTGAGTAGATTACAAGGAAACTTTGATAGCATGTTGGCTTGATTACTGTCTTTATGAAGACATAGAATGGCTCTGTATAAGCTTGACAAATTCTGCCACAGATCCTGACTTTTCTGAGGGTCAAAAGCAAAACACACTGAAAGACCAAGTATGTTTTACCAAGTTACTGATATACAGAATTACAGTTCTTGGGTTCACTTACCAAAAATGCTACAAAGCAGTTAAGATCTTATTGTCTGACTTTCTGCCAAACAGACCCTAGCTATCCAGTGCATGACTTTGGTGAAAAAATATAGTTAGTAACTTAAGACAGAATTTATCATAGGCACTTACCACATGATTAGAGCTACCAATCTCATGATAGCCTCATTAAGGCTATCAAAGAAGTCTTTTAATGCCTGACCTTGCTCCTTCATGCTTCCAATCACCAGGCCAAAGCTTATTGAGAAAACCACCAAGCCAAGGGCATTCACTCCATTTACAGAACCTGGAACAGGAACCATTTCCTCTGTCATTCGAGTGAGGGTTTCCATTGCTTCTGACACATTACTTATTATGGAAGCCACTGTGGATGTGTCATTGGATGGAATATCTACTTTAAACATTCTCTTTTCATAGTTAGTTTTGAACTGGTAAAACAAAAAGAACAGAAATATGGGAATTCCATGAATTATAGCAAACAAAAGTGAAAATCACACATTAAATCATCAATTACTACTACAGGACATTTGAAATCTTTGTGTAGTAGTTGTTGGTAGAAATAAACTGTGATGAAAACCTGGCTTTCCTGAAAGCAACAAAAATCTATACTGACTTCAAGAGCTAAATCTTCCCCCCCTTTAGATTCCAGAACTTACTCTCTCATAAGTATGTTGAAATCAAAGACACGTTTGTCATGCTCATGAGTTTTGTGATAAAATTATTATCATTTTGCATTTTTATATATCATCATTTTTCCCAACAACATTTTTCCAAATGTTAAATAAATAGATCTTTTTTGCCTAGTTGAAATATTTTCATGTGCTCTTGAGTTTCCTTACTTTTTCATCTTTTTGAATTACAAAAAATAATAATGAAAGTAACCTAGGTATAACACGCCCCCTTTTTCCATTTTTTTTAACCTAAAATTAGGACTTTGCTATTGCAAAGCCATTAATTTTCTCTGCTTTGCAGTAACAAATCACTACTTCTTTTTTTTTTTTANATGGGCAAATCAATTCCAAAATCTCAGCATGCTACTGAATCTCTACTTTGACTACCAGTCTTCTACCACCTAATACTTTTCTAAAGAGAAATACTTGAGCCCTGAATATTTCTTTCAGGGTTCAAAAAGCCCTTCATCCCTGTCCCGATTAAGTTTTCTGTGTCCAAAAAATACTAAATATCACTAGTAAAATGTTTCTAATATATCTCATGATGCTAAATACCATATTAAAGCAATGGGATACTGGTGTACAAGTTATTCAGCAACTTTGGATTTTTATTTCTTTGGACCTACCTAAAAAACGCAAATATTAAGTCCAAGAGCTGTAGTATTATTAGTAATATTTGGAGACTACTGCATAGTCTGAGAGTATTTGAGTGAAATGGACCTTCTGTACTTATGAGTAAGATGGGAAACCTGAATATCAGCACCTAGCAACACTGACCCAAGTTTCTGTTATTTTCCACACCTGAATAGTTTTTATGTACTCCTACAACATATTTGCTGTATCTCCTGAAGGCTTTAAGTCTTTCAGAATTTCAAGTAAAATCTGCTTACAGGAGATTTATGGAAAAATTCTGAATGAGATGTAACAGAACAAATTTCCATGGAGCTCAGATATTCCTGAGTATTAAATGAAATTTGCTTAAAAGCTTTAAGGCTCGGTCTGTGGTTAGAGGAGGCAGCTGAGCTGTTCAAACAGTTGGCTGACACAGAAAAGCAGAGCTCCACTCCCTCACCCACTCCCATCCAATCTGTGATAATTTCTTCTCTGTGTCAGTTCAAGTTTGATCTCTCCATGAACCAGTACTACTCTGTAAAATGGCAGGAAACTGATCAAGTGAAAAAGTGGCCATTTTCTATATAGGCTCTGGAGGTAAATCAGCTCATTGAGGAATCAGATGAATGCCGGAGGTGGTGAAACACTGAGAGTGGGACGACACTGCCAGGGAAGGAGGGGTTGGGATTGCCTCTGTAAGTGAGACAGAGAGGCATTAGAGTTGAAATGGAAATTATCTAGAAGTTAACACCAAAGGGATTTTATTTCAGTCCTGACAAGAGTGTTGCCTAATGCTGTGTATCAAACGCTTCTAATTATTGTTATTATTATTATTTTTTTAATGTGTATGCATATGATGATTATGTTACATATGTATTTTTATTTCTGTTTGTCAGTATAAAAAAAAACTAGGCAAAAATTCATTAATGCAAATATCTGAAGTGTGTAATTATCCTGGACTTGCAGACACGCAGATTAGACAAACATGAAAAAGTAAGCTCCTAATGAGGACTGGAATTACAGACTAATTTCCTACAGAAATTCCTGTTTATTTCCTACTTTGCCTGGGCACACCATAACTGACTTCTCCCTGATTCTCCTCCATTATCTTCAGATTCTTCTGTCATTCCTACCTATCTGAGTAGGTCAAAAGCAACATGTGTTGTGGTTGCTAGACAGTTAGATGTGTGCCGTCTGTCTGCTGCCTGTCGGAACAGGTTAGGAGCCAAGTCATAAACTGCTTTTCTTTCAGTGGTACCACAATCTTTGTTTCGGTAAGACATCCCACTGCTGTATCAATTACCTTGGAGCCACTGGGCTCAAAAATTATGATGGGGGACTGAGAAAGAGTTGGCCAGAGGAGGAGAAAGCACAATCACATTAAGTTTCTGACCTTTGAAAACCCGGTTAGAAATCATCTTAGGTTGCAATAAGCATATTTCTTCTTTTTTTCCCTGCTGATTCTAGAATTCTGTCCCAATGAGAGGATGCCTTTAATCCTGTGTTAGTTAGTGCTCTCTTCAGGGGTGTAATATAGATGTTAGGACCTCTCTTAGCAAAGTCTGTTTCCACTTCAGCTACTATTTTGTACTCTGTGTACTACTGGTACACAGAGCTGTAGATCTTTTCTGTTGACTGAAGTATTCAGAAATGTTAGCTTTAGCCTAGGGAGAATAGTCTTTCAAAAATCCTTCCCAGGGTGGAGAGCAGTGAAAAAACAGTTTATTTAGAATGGGATTCAAAATGGGAATCTAAGCAACAAAATCTGAGCAACTTTATTTGCTGTAAGACAGTCACTTGACCTGGTAATTCTTTCATTATTGGTAAATGAGGTTAAGGATAAATTTGCAGACGTGTCTGTCCTCCTATGCACAAAGTTGTCTATCAATGTTCAGGAGAAGATTCCTGGTGAAGCAAAAGTAACTAAGGAAAACCAAATACCGGAATTGCAAAGGAGATACCTACCAAGGAAAAGTGTAGGTTGAGGTTTATTCTTGTCAGTGCTTTTTCAGATGACACTAAATGCAAAATAAATGATCTCTTGACCACCACCAAACGAATTTTCTGTATGTGGAATGGTGAAAAAGCCAACTGTTTATAGAAAGTGATGGGATGAAAGAGCACTTTCAAGAGGATAGAAAATATCAAAGGTTTTCAACTAGATGAGCAATGGCAGAATTGACAATTACTGCTTTGCAGAGAAATTGGTGATAGAGATCATTTTGTGAGTTTTTCTGAGATCCCTATTTTCAGGCAGATCTCTAGTGTGTCTTGCTGGGAATCAGGTTTATCAGTTGTCCTTGGAGACCTAAGTAAAAACACTTAACTAGATTTCTAGATTTCTGTTAGTTCAAACTAACATTTTAACATCACACTACAATTCTGTGTATGCTCACTCTTTTCCGTCATTCAGGAAGGGAAGAAATCAGATAAAGAAAAACCGCTCACGTTAAACATTCAGTAGGCTTAGAATTCCCAGAAGAGCTGGTTATGTTTTACTAGACGTCTACACACCTACACTGATAGTCTGTGATAGGCTAAACAACATCACCGTGGTTCTGTCATTTCTGAGGGTGTTTGGTGCATTTTATCTCCAGGCAGAGGTATTTTTGCCTGGTAAGATTTTAGGTGCAAAATACTCACAAATTTTCCATTAGTTCATGTATAGGAAGTAAACTAGGAGCAAGGCAAATAATATTTGGTACATATTAATACTAACAGTTTTTTATTAACAGCCTTATCTGCAAGTAAAATATAAAAATAAGGTCATTTCTGGATTTCGTTGCAAGACAGGGCTAGCGAGCAACTTTAAAATTGATTTTAGTTATCTCATTATGAAATAGACAATATATTTACTTTCTTGCATAATATAATGAATTACTTGTTTGCATTTTTACTATTTTTTTGTTTTCATTAGTGATACAAGATACCCACAGCCATTTGACTTGAATACACTGCATAACTTTAAGAAGCAACATTATACCATGGCAGTAGCACATGCCAGTGGTTAGCTTGTAAACAAGGTAATTGCATGGGTAACTGCTCTGAAAACTCATGATTTACTGTCAGTATTCAGAGATAGGGTAATTAGCACTGTGTTTGCTAATTCAGTAAGGTGATGTAGTTTTTAGTGAATGATGATTTTAGAAGCAACAGGTTTGCTAGCCTTTAAATGCAAGCCTAAATAAATGGAAGGAAATGAAAATAAGACAGAGATACCCCATCTTCCTAACTCATTTTTTAGTTTCCGTATGGACATATGTGAAAGCATTCTACATATTCTGCAGAAAAACTGATGACACAGGTTAAAACAGCCAAAACTATCATGAGGAATAGACAGCATATATTAGTGTTCATGTCTGGGTGTGTGATTAACACTTCCAATCCCCTCGATGAGTTCAGGAAAGAATATTAACTGAAAACAGCTCAGATGAAATGCAGTTACCAGATGCACCTTTCCACTTCTTTAAGCTTTGGCTGGCATCAAATTCCACGTATTCACAACACAATGACCCTCCCCACATTGTTAGACTGATTGTGTTTCTCTTGATGTCCCAAGTTCACTTTTGTTTCTTTTGTCTTTTGGTGTATTCCCAGGGCACAGCACAAAGAATGACCAGTTAAAAAACAGTTTCTACCTACCAAGCAGGCTGCTTACAACTGCTTAGCCCCATGATAGATAGCATCTTTGAATTTAGCAAAGAAAGAGAAATTAAAAGCTAATGGCCAGAGCTGAGAGAGAAATCCAAAGCTTTCTTTGCATATCCCCAAACTGGAGGTGAATATAGGAGTATGGAGGAGATTTTGAATGAAGTTATCTAATTATAGATAAGTGCGGAATATTTATCTGCAGTCAGTCTTTTCAGATTCTCCTGTTACTGACAAAAATCACAACCCCTAGCATAGTGAAGATAGCAATGTATGTCATATGGAAATGACCAGCACAAGAAAGTATGCTGTTTGCCTTAACAATCTGCTGTTTCCAGTGATCCCTCCTGGCCACTGATTTAATTGGAGGAGACACTGGTAGATCCAGGGTGCCAATAGGACTTAGGTCTTTCACAGGCAGACAGGGAGTAACTAGTGAAGAATAGAGTGAAGCTAAAGCCTGACATTTTCCAGCTTATTATTCTTAACTTGGCCTGCTAGGCAAGGGTGGCTTATTGTTCCCCTAGACTTTCCTGGTGCACAGTGCTGACGGCACCCGCTAGGACTGAAATAGTTCTTCTAATTCTCAGCTGAAGGGTTTGAATGTAAGGATTTCCTTAGCTCTTCAGTGGCCTCTCTTTCTCCTGGGCTTCTGGGATCTACAGAGGAGGGACTATTTGGGAGGGGAAAGGGCATTTTGTTCCACTGTTCTTCATGTTTCCTGGGAAGAAAAAGTGCAAAGAAGGAGGAGGAGGAGGAGGAGGAAGAGGAGAAGGAGGAGAAGTAAGAGGAGGCAGTTTAGTTTGCCTCACAGGCTTACAGTGAAAGAACAGGAAAGGAAATCCAAAGGACCAGAAGATTAACTGGGAAGCAGAAGAAAATTCAGCAAGATCCTTCCTAAATGAGCCCTGAGGTCCCAGGTTCCTTCCTAGCTTTTCTTCTCCCAGCAGCAATCACATAAAATGACACAGAAATCCCATAAAAAATTTCCCAACCCCTTCTAGAAGCCCTCCCCATCTTGGTTACCTCTCTCCACATAACACTTCCATTTCATTTTGCAGGAGAGATATTCCACACCCAGAAAACTAACTTTACTTCACTTAAATGAATTATGCTAAGGAAAATAAAATTTTCCATGTTACAAATATTTGGCTTTTTGAGGCAAAATCTTTGGAAATAATAGTTGGTCCTGTGCATTAATGAAGCTGCTTTGGAAGGTGTTTGCTATTGATGAGGAAAGTAGCAGGTCCAAAACTTGCTGCAAGTCTAAACACAGTCATTAGAGGACCTGTACAGTGGTAATGGTGAGAAAGAAAGAGAAAAACCCTCCAGTGGGTTCCAATTCAGATCTCCGTCAGGAAAGAAAATAAGAAACTTGCATATAGGGATGCTACAAGGTATGAGCACCTGATATATCAACAGATGCGATTTAAATGTGGTGTGTGTATGCCAGGGATGGTTTCCATGTGTGCAAAGCTGTGGATCAGTATTAAACCTTTGAGCGTGGAGCACTCTGAGTGTTCTGTGTATGGGCCAGCAAACTCCGTGTTACAGAAACAAATTAGTGCCAAATGGATAATCATTCTTCACAAATCTTTTAAGAAACGTAAGAAAAACCTGATGTGAGCTTTTGAAAAGAAAGTTATGGAGTCAAATGTACAAAGTCATATGGATACCTATGAATCATGCACATACTTGTTTCTCCTGTAGAATGATTTAGTGTAACAATCCGATACAACAAATAAACTTATGCCTAAAAGCCAAGTTTTTGCTACCTCATTGAAAAGATAACACTACCAGTATGACTGGTGTTTCAGTAAGCACATCTGCTTATGAAAGTCAGAAAAAAACTTTCATTGAGCATATCCTGTTTATTGAACTGTTTTTAGGAAAAGCCTTTAAGCTGTGAAGCACATGAGAAATACAAAATATGTAATATAAACAAAATCTACAGGATGTTTTCAATTAACAACTTAGGCTTAGGACTGCTAGTCACTGAGCTGAGTTTCCTGTTGCTGTAGGAAACTCTACTGAATGATTTTTTTTCAACTGGTACCTTAAAACTGATGAATTAATTTGTTCCCACTACTCCTAATTGAAGATTTTTCCAGGACTTCATGTTTTAGGCAATAAAAGTTTAAAACTTTATACTAATTCCCAGTTTAAATTCAGTCACAGTGATTTCCATGCCAGTGTCTGCAAGGGCCAATTCACTTTGTTATTGTGACTTATACTCTTTATAGGGTTATACTGTGCCAGGGCATAACACCTTCTTTGGCGTTTGTTGGATATCTCAATACAAAGTGTTTCAACTATTATGTCATCTGTAAATTTCACTGTGTGCGTCTTGTNTCATGATATTAAAAACGCTGTTTTACATAAGTTCAAAGAGATCAGAGCCATTGCACTTCTGTAGCACCAAAACAAACAAACAACAACAAAAACAAACAAACAAACAAACAAAAAGAACACCCAAACCAGCACCAAAAAAAACCCAACAAAATCAGCACGGAAGGTTATGGTTGTTCTGGTATGATCCATGTTTCAGAGTGACCTTTGTTACTTTTTAGCTCTTCCAACCCCCCATGTACTTTTCATTTTCATTTATCACTAAGTCTTTTCTCTTTCCTTCAAGGTAGTTCTAGCCTTCAGCAGATCCAAGATCAGGCTAATGGGTTACTAACTGCTTAAATCAATTCCCAAATCTTTTTGAAATTGCAATTCAAAAGGCAATATGATTGCTTTCACCAGTTATAGATAATAACTTCTGAACTTGGCAGATTTATTGAAAATACTTGCAACTAGATTTGTAACCTCAAGCCCTAACTCCTTCATTATTTTGAGATGAAGATGATGTCATTTCCTGACTTTATTACATTAAGTTCTTTGAATTTTTTTTCTAGTTTAGATTAGACTTTTGCATTTCCATACTGCCCTTCTGCATCACTGTCCTGAGTTCATCATCATCCTTGCTGAAAACAGAGGGTTTGGGCTAGTTTTGGACCTGCATCTTGTTTATCGTTAAAACCTTAAATAAATCTTTAATGTAGAAAGTCACTGCTTTTCATTCATCATGGTTTATGCGACTAAAGAAAATGTCACTGTTTCTTTTGAATTCTCTCCTGCTGTTGCTCAGCCTGGCTTTTGAAAGATTCTGCTTTATCCTCTTGCTTTTTGACCTCCACGTTCCAGCTTATTTTGTTGCTACAGCAATAACTGATAAATAATATCAGTTCAAGGTTGTCTGCGGGTTCAGTATGAAGCAATTAGATTATGGCAATATGCATCATAGATTTCACTGAATCCATAAAGTCCCCTTTTTAAAAGAGGACTGTAACTATTTACTATTATATTCTTTGTAGAATAGTTAAGCCCAGGCTAATGAGACTGGAATTTGGGAAGCAACACAGAAAGAGCATTTCTGTGCATTCCTACCACAGGTGACGGGATGTCCCCTTGTTTGGTGCTGTTATTTATGCCCACAAAGTTGTTGCCTCAGTTTCTAACCTATGCACATTTTCCATGTGACATTCTTGAACATATTCCAGTCTTTGTACTGTTGGTAAATATCTCAGTATCTCCCAACTTAATATAACGCTTTTTGTGAAAACTAATTCCCTATCGACTTTAGTGAAGCTCGCTGTAGACTCATGAATTTGACATTATGAAAAACCGTATTGCTCTGTTGTGCCAGGTGGGTTTTCTTCCCTTCTCACAGCAAATACTGAGATGATAAGATCAAAAACAAAGCATAGTTTTGGTTGGGGGTTGTTTTGGTGACAGCTGGCAGGACATGTTAGATTCGTTTCTGCTCTAAGTACAAGCATGACCATAGGATATTACCAAAGACAATGCTATTACATTTCAGTTTCTTACTTTATTAAATGTTTTAGTTGAAAAAAAAACATTTTTACCTGTTTAAAGCAAGCTTCCACCAGATTTGGAGGGAACATATTTCTGTGAAAGAGAAAGAAAATAATATGAGAAGTAATAGGACTCTAGTAATACCTTAAGTAGTGGCACAGCTAATAAAAGAACTGACCAGCTAATTTTCAAAGGAACCCTAAGGTGAATATGTATTTACGCAGACAGTGGGTAGAGCTTTGCATACGGCATTGGCCTGGTTAGCTTTATCAGGACAAAATGCAGTAGGGTTGGATAGATTGTCTCAGTTGTAGTCTCTGGATTCAATATTGTGCAGTAGGTCTTGTTATGGAGCAGGACATTAGCTAATATACTAAATGAACAAAGCTCTGTGGGTCAGTATTGACTTTTAAGTTTGTATTTATTAATTCTGTCTGAATCCAGATAAAGAAGTTATTAATATTTAATAAGTTTCTACTTCTCAAACATGTTTTGCAGTCACATAGCCTAGTACATCATGACTTTCATTATTTGATTTAGTGTCTTGTGGTTAAAAAATATTTCTGAAATTGGAGTATTCTTTAATAATAACACACTCATAATTATACATGTGTGTGTATGTTTGTTTCATATGGGAGTCTGTTTGTTTGCTTTCCAGAATGGTGATATTTCTCAGGGAATTAGAGGCAGCCTAACTGAATAAATCTGGAGGAATCTGAGTGCAAACCTCTTCATGGGTCTTTCTGAAGTCCCCCTTCCTGGCAGCATGACTCTTGGAGGCCTTTCTCCATGTCTCTGGCTTCTCCAAATGGGTTAGTGGAACACAAAATTTTGGTGGCTTTACCTGCGGAAAAGCTCCCGAGTTCAAAACCTCAGCTTCCCTACTCCCTGGAATACATCTATGACATATTAGCTCTACAAAAGAGGCATCGCAGAGTCTCTGAGCAAGGAGAAAACAAACTTTTATATCTGTGCCCCTCTATTTCAAGCATTTTATTTGCATGTTCCTAGAATTTATTTCCCATCCATACAATTTAACAAAGTTGAGTAGATGCACCCAAATTGGCAGCTACAATTCAAAATTAAGATGAATAGCTAAATCAGGGATTCAAGTGAAGTGAGAAAACTGTCAAAAGTTGGAAGTAAAGGAAAGCAAAGGAATTTGGTAATAAGGATTGTGCTATGGAAGGAGTGGAAAAGACCCATGCAGATAGCAGAACAGAAATCTTTTTTGTGTGTGTGAAAGAAAGAATCTTTCTTTCTTTGAACATTAAAAGCAGCTTGTTCCCTTGCAACAGCCTGATTTGAATATAAATCCATGTACTGTAGCATTGTAGGGGTTAGAGATATTGGTATTGCATAGCTGAAAGAAATCTGCCTAGTTTATACAGTCACTATCTATAATTCTCCACTATCCTTCTCATGTGAAGCTAAATATTACTGTTGGTGCCATTGGTACAGAAAATGTGTGATATCATAGCCATACCTGATTAAATCAAGAAAGGCATCTGCTGCTGTCACTTGCACAATTTTTCCTTCTCTGTGCATGTTTTCTTTTGTACCTTTCCCAGGGTGGATGATGACCACAACGATTATACCGATCAGCACAGCAATGATCGTAGTACTCATGTAGTAGACTACTGCTCGGACTCCCATCTTCCCTGATGCTTTACTATCCAGGGCAGCAATTCCTAGTAAATTTAAGCACAAGGACATTCACCTCATACAGTTGTGAGTAAAGACTATAAACTCAGCATGATGAAAATAGTTTTGTGGGAAGAGTTCTGATGACCAGTACATTTAAAGCTATCCAGCATATGTTGGCCCTCTTTTGCACCTTGCACTGCCACTGTTTTCATACCCCACCCCTAATGCTTGCTACCACACATTTTCTACCGTAAGAGTTACAGCTTTCTGTGCTCTGTTACCACTTGTTAAAGGCAATGATTATTGTTCTGACGCAGCGTGGCAGTCCCCATATCCAGTGAACCAACTCATAATTTTTGATTAACGTAGTTACCATAGTCTGAGAAATGTGCCTTAGAAATGTGCTGCACCTAACTTGTAATGGTGAGAAAGAAAACAGTACTCTCAAGAAATGTTGATAATGTTTGGTACAGTTAATGTGTCTGAAGAGTTTTCTTCAATCCTTAATGGAATGACCTGAGTTTACCTCTGTTCCAAGCCATGGGAGTTTAAAATAGATTAAATGCTGTTAGCTTGCTTCAGAAAATCCTTGCTGTTGTATGAATAAGCATTTAGAGTCCTTTAAAAGCTTTGCAAAACTTGTGACATTAATCCTAATTCTTGGCTGCTCTTAATGTGTCTGATCTAATGTGAATACTAGGGTGCTCAGTATGGCATCTGCTGAAGTATTTGTTCATCAGATTGCACCAACAGGGCTGCACTGAGGTTTTTAAATGAAGGTGCAGTTCTGCCAGGGAAAGAGCTCTGAACTTCTGAGGAGTGTCTCATGAGGACTCTCAGAAATGGAAATGCTCTTTCTCTTTCCCAACAGGTGCAGTTACTGTTCGTCTCCCTAAAATGCCTCTTTGCACCTTCTCTTTAAAATTTCAGGTAGTCAGTAACTTCCCCATACTTCATCAGGATGGCTACACCATGTCTCACAATGGTGCTGATGTTTCTTGTTGGAATAATGCTTTCAAAGTGCAGAATGAAGAAAGAGGGCATGAAAGGAACTCTTTGCTGTATTATCTTCTCCTAAGGACTCCTAGAAAGCACCATCTGATCCAAACTTCTGCTGGCTGCCCCTGTATTTATTTAGATGCCATCTTTGAACATAGAGAAGATAATGAAAGTAGCCCACCTTTTGCTCTGAGTACCAGTTTCAGAGGACAAAGCATTTAAAATACGGCAAAAGGACTGTGTGAATATTAATAGTACAGAAATAGAAAACCAGAATCGTGACCTGGCAAAACTAAGTATTTTCTCAAAATGCTTATCACTAGATATATTGTACTTCTGTCTATCTTCTCAGTGATGAAATATGTGCTATGGGAGTTACAGTGAAACTACTGTAGACAGTCACTGATGTAACTGAGGTCAAGGCTGCATACCAGGCTCCGATCAAATCTTCAAAGTATAAAACCAATCACATGCTTCTTACTTACCCTTTCATTTCAGCTAGGGCTTGCCTGTCCTTTCAGCAGAAGGCATTACAGCCAGTACGATCCGTACCCGCAAAATGAATTGCAAAGGGAGACCACAAGATTTGCACCCTGAATTGCTTGATTTATATGTGCCATTGTAGAAGAAGAGCGAAGTGTTAGAGACACAGTAAGAAACTGAAAATTGAAGTCCAACGTTTGAAGCCCTTGATCCTTCATTTCTCTGCTCAGCTTTTCCATCAGTAAAACTGGATTATAGTGCTTATGGTAAGTTTACATTCATACGTTTTGAAATTCTGTGAGGAAAATATTAAATGCTACCAAGTAATAAATAGTTTTCTTATTTTTGTGAACAGGAAATAAATCCTATAGCCAGTGTTGTGTGTGGATGGAGGATTGCTTATTTTTTCTCAGTCCTCAGAATAATGCAAATGCAAAATAATGCAACTATAATTAACCAGTGCATAAAAATACAGTTAATAATTTTTGCAGTCTTTCAGCTCTGCTACTGAGTTGTACAGTGTTTATATCAGACATCATTTGTTAGAAATTTTGTTTTTAAAGTATCACTCTGTAACTTAAAAAGAAGTGTAATTTAAAAAGTGAAAAATGAATGAATGCATACTAGTCCAGCCAATTTTGTTTTTATATATTTTAATTGCTGTTTTAGGTTTTTACTTGGTATTTCTAAAGTAGCAGCAGCGGGCTGTGTACTTTTTCATTTTAGCTAAGATCAGCTTTAAACTTGGCTTACATCCTAAAAATGGAAAGGTGAATTTAACCAATACAGTTTGGTAAGATAATCTGGAAATGCATAAATACCAAACAGTTTCCAGTATCCTGCCCTTGCCAGGTAACAGATTCAGGACCAGACACTGAGCACTGCCAATCTACAGGGTTCACAGGCATACAAGCCTACTGCTCTAACTAATTCTGACCTTTCTTTGTGTTCCACACTCAATACTGGGCTGAGTATCCTACACTCCAAAAATCACTAGGAGTCAGCGTAGGGCATATTTTACCACTGAAGATTGCTGTGTTGAAGGATTAGAGCTTGTTATCCTATTTCTTTTCTGGACTGATTCTGGGATCAAGTGGTGAACTGTGTGTAACTGATATGTCAGGGAGCAAGAGTCATGGTCCTTTCTTTGTAAGCTGCTTTCCAGCTTGGTTTCCTATTATGCTTTCTGGCTGTGACTACATGGCCCCTTATTTTAGCTTGCTCAGTCGCATTTCTGCTCTTGCTTATCATATAAATGACTTCTCAGCTTGAAAGTGGGAACAGCAATTCCTCTCTTCTTGGGCTCTAACTGCTTGTGGCATGTATAGCAATAAGCATTCAAAGCAGAGGGATGGCAGGCATACGTGTGAACAAAACCTATATGAGGAGGAAGCAAGTTCTCACCTCAGAGAGCCCTTACTGGGGAGCTGCTGGGCAGCCTTCCCTCCCACCGGAGTTAATGGGAACCCAAAGAGGGACACTTGGTACCTTCCAGGGCCAAAGCTCCAAAAGCTTCCAGCATATCAACAATAAGACTCCTCTAAAAAAAAACAAAAAAAAAATTTTAAATCTGTTTTTAAAACACGAGAAAATGAAGGTGTTTGTTTTCTTTATGTTTTAAGATGTTGCCAAGATTTCATAGAGCTGAATGGGTCTCTGAAAGGGTCCTTAATGAAGAAGCAATACAGTTTGCTCCAAAGCTTTCATGTGTCACAGACCATTGTATCCTCGGCGTGTCCTTTCACAGTCAGCCAGCAGAACTGCCGTTGTCCCGCAGGAGATGTATGTGCCCCTTTCATCCCACTCGCCGCTCTCTCCTCCCCACGGCTGCTGGCTCCCGCGTCTCTGCCATCTCCCTGCCTCCTCTCTTCCTCCTCCCTCCCCTTCCCCACGGGGCCTGGGAAACTTCGCTGGGCCACCGGTCCCCACGCACAGGGATGCCTTAAAGTTGTCAAGGCAACCCCGAGCAGAGCGCCTGTAATTCCTCCTAGAGTGTGCGCGCACAACCTGAATGGGAATGGTTTTTAAGTGTTGATGGGGAGGGAGGGAAGGAAGGGAAGAAAGAAGGGGGAGGGCGTAAGTCTGTAAGACTACAAACAAACCCCAAACCCTGCCCATCCTCTCCCGTCACCCACTCTTTTCCTCTCTTGAGAAATAAGTGATGAATCAGACATGCTGTGGGTGAAATGAAGACATGATGAGGAGTTCTCCAGAGTGTCACGACAAAAAGCAAAGCACTGCGCTGCTCTTCAACAAAGTTGTTAGAGAAGAAGTGAAATATTTTAGGATATAGGAAAGGCAGCAAGCAAGTAAGTAGGGTAATTGCAAAAGAAAGAAAAAGAGAGAGAAAGGATGAAGGGAAAAGGAGAAAAAATCTAGCTAGGGCTATTTGTCAAATTCTGAATTGTTAATCTGATGGCTCTGATTGTTCACCTAACTTAATTGTGGTTCTGCAAATCAGCATGAACTGATCATGCAGCAATTTTCTTGAGTAGCTACTATATTATTACTGATTTCGTGTCAATTATATTTTTGTTGTATTTATGAGTCTAGATTATACAGAATTCCAAAACTTATAAATCTGGAGGTGCTTCTATTGGCATTAATTTTCTCTACATTGTAAGCATGCTGTATGTAGTCTATTTGTGATCCTGGGTGATACCAGGACACACTAACACACAGTGATGATACTGTACTCCTCAAGAAGATCAAAGATAAAATGTACTGAGCATATTCTCTTTAGATAGTATTTAAGCCAGTATCTTTGGAGCTGCTTGCTCAAAAAAATTCCAAGGAATTGTTTTAAAAGCCAAGAAAGCAGAGCATGTGCTAAAAAAGTCCTGCAACTTCAGAACACTTTCTCCCTATAATTAGTATAACTGCACCAACTGATTTACCAAGAAAAAGCCCGAAGTCCTAAAGTCATAAGTAATGAGCTTAAGAGTTTCTTAGCTTAAGAGTTTCTGCCTGTTTTTGTTTTGTTTTGCTTTTGTTTTTGTTTTTAGAAAGAAGGAGCATACATATTTACCACAATGATAACTGGTCAGCAGCTGGTATGACTGAGGCCCTACTTCTGCAAGTAAATCCTCAGTCAGCAAAGCATACTTGAACTTAAATTTGTCCCTAATGTTAATCATTAGGATTACTTTTTCATTTTCCTTTCATTACTTGTTTCATTTTTTCCATAACTAACGTGGTTGCCTGAATCAGGGCCCAAAACTAACAGTTTTTAAATGGGATGTCTTTCTTTACACTCGCTGACCTCAAATAGTTCCAAGGGTAAGTAGTATGCCACTGAAGAACTGAGCAGGTAGCAAGATGATTCCTTCTCGTTTGCTTTTTCTAAAACAGCAGTCACTACTTCGGACTGATCCTAAAGCCTTCAGTGATTTTAGCATTTGTCAGAGGAAGCAAGATGCTGTTGTTGGCGGGGAGGGGAGAGGGTGTGCATGTGACTGTGCACGTATATGCATGTGTATAACTTCAGTTTGAAAAAAATAAAATGCTCAGCTACTACTTTTCACATGAAAAGTCCCTGTTCCTGAAACCTTTTTGATGCCCTTTAAAAACTTTTGGAAAAAAAAAGTTTACGTGTTTGCTTTCCTATACTAAAATTCTTGTGTTTTTTACAAAAGAATCTAACTTTTGCCCAAAATATTTTTAAATTCTGGTCACTTTAAAATTACTTTTGATGCATCAAGAAGATGATTTAAAATATATAAAATGATGAACCAGTTCTGAATGTATGTGTAGAACGAACTGCACAGTCTCGTCCTCATAAATATTCACTACCGCAAATAAAAAAGGGAGGCTTTCTATGACCATTATTAATTTTTTCCTTCTTCAATATCTTAGAACTGAATTGGTAGTACTTTCTTGCTAATGTAGATTTTTGTATAAATTTCCTGAATCTGATGTTTCAGACTCAGTTTTTAAAAATGAAACATTATGAGCATAGCATCTCTTTACTGCTAATTATTTTCCTGTTTATTATTTAGAGTCTCTTCATTAGGAAATTGTAGTTGCTTGTTAAAGACTCCTATGGTGGAACAGCAATAATGGCAACCGTTGAATCATGAGTGTTGCCCTAATTTTGTTTCTTTTAGGTTGTCTTTCATTCTCCTAATGAAGCAGTCTTCAATGGGCTACTCCCGACCCCCTACATCCAGTAAGCGCTGTGTGATGAGTAAACTCTCAGTATGAGACCATGAGAACAATCTCTTTTGTGTATGTTGATGAGGATTTGTGGAAATGAATAACACTTTGCAAGGTCATGGTAAAATATCCAGACAGAAAAATTCTAAGGAAAAGCATTAGTTAGGTAAAGACAGTGGCAGTATTGCCTGACTTTAATTAACAAGATCAATTAAGCTCTAAAGCTTTATTCTGATAGCTGCAGAGCATTCCCAGAAAAGAAAAGTCAAATAATTAAAGTTTTGACAATTGAGTCCTTCACAAAATCAGGCCGCAAATTAGTAAAAATTCCAGATTATTTCTTTTAGTAGCAATAGCAGTAGGAGAATAAAATTGCAAAGAAAAAAGCTAAATAACATTTTCAAAGAATTTCAGATGCATTGGTGAAGTTAATTAATATTAAATTAATACAGCTAATGACTTCCTGAAGCCACATAAAATACAAGCCTGCAATATAGCTCTGTATGCATTTCTGCATGAACCAATGGGGCAGGCTGCCCCCAGGTCTCAATTTAATTTATTCTTATATGAATATGGACATTTAAATAATGAAATTCTATGTTTTAATAATTTTTCCTGGTCCATTAAGAACATTTGACAAATCTCACAGGAAAATTAGTAATTATGTTTGATCCAAAGTGACATGACTGTGATTAAGCCAAACTGAATAATGAAACCCATGGCTGGGATATAGCAACACAATTTAATGAGCCAATTGAGTGTCTAAGAGAGGCTCCTGAATGACCAGACATGCTCCACGGCTTTGTAGTCCAACCCCATCCCTTGCCACCAGAAAACTATTCACTTTGTGTTTTGCAGCACTAGTTTTTCTGTCAATCTGTCCTGAATCATCTCAGGACAGTGTCATACAACCACCAGAACTTGTACACGGGAAGCAGAAGGACAGCGTCTGGGAGCAGAAAGCCAGCCTTTTTCGCAGCTGCTTGCCATTATTTCAGGTTGTCTGTACTGTTAGACTGCAACCTTTGCTATTTGGTGGCAGTGCTGCTAAAGCGAGTTCAGCGTTCCTCACTTTGCCCTGCTTATCTTTAAGCTGGCTCTGTTCTCACCACGCAGCTGAGCAAACAACACGCACCAGCTGGATGGCAAGGAGAGAACAAAAGGTGTGTAAAAGAGCACCTGGGCTCAGGAGAGCTCTGGAGGGCCAAGGCTACTCAAACTAGCACTGCCTCCCAAAAAATCAGCATAAAAATAAACCCTTATGAAGATATACAGATGTTTGTGTTACATTTAAGAAAAAAATCTCACTGCATGAGCGAATCAGAGAAATTGCAGACCTGAACGGAAAGGTGGGTCTTAATAGCACGTGTAAGAGTCCGCACAACCACTTAAGTATGATGGTGTGCCTTGCTCTGTGGATTCTCCACCATCAAAGCAACGACAAAGGTTGTATATGATGAAAAAATCTTCTAGAGGATGCCAACCTAACCCTGCCCTATATACTTATTTCTGGTATTCATCAAGCACTTGGTTTGAATTATACCTGAACGTGGATGCTGGATACCTCTCAGTGATCACTGACGCTGAATCACCCTCAGTGATTCTGAAAGGTCATGCACATGCACTAACACTGTGATGCAAACTGACCATTGTACTGCTTCTGTCGGTCCAGTAGTTCTTGACAGAAACAGTATAAAAATACGCTAGCAAATAGGTCAAATGCATGCTAGCTGCAAACGTATTTCCTCCATCCCTTTCTAACTTTCATTAAGGGAAAGTAGTTAATAACTAACCATGTTTTTTTTGTCCTTCATCCTCCTGCCTGCAAACAAGTGCTCTTCTAACCACAGTCTCATCATTAGAAGGCGTACGTTTGTGAAACCACAGTAAGATACTGTCAGAACATTACTGACCAGTGTGAATGGTAGAGGCCCAAATAATCTCCAGTGGCTTTACAGTGATTTTTACCTTTCAGTTAACCATGAATCATGAAAGACTATTTTGTTGTAATTCATCACTGATACTGCTCTTTCAGTGGAATAAATTCACTTTAATGGTATGAAACTCTGCTTGGTTTCAGTGCACCAACACAAGTTGTTGTCTTATTTTTAAAACATGACAGTAATTAATGTTGGAAAGTATTTCCTGGGCCATCAAGTACAGTACTCTGATAGAGCAGGCAAATATATTATACAGTCTTGGTTATAAATTTGTCAAGCTTGAGGTTCAAATAAGTTGCAGTTTTTATCCTAGCTGTTTTTGTGGTAGGTTATTCCACAGCCTTGCTCTCTTCTTACTTAACTTGCTTCCACAGTACTTTTTACAGACGCACAAATAACTTCACTTTCTCCTTTTAAAATTCTTCTCTGTATCAAGACAGTGTCAGGCACTGAATTCAGTAAGCCACCCCAGACTATGGTTGTTGTTGCTAAATAATTTATAGACATCAAAGTACTACAGCACCCAGAAAAATGAAGTATGTAAATAGCACTTAGATGCTGCATTTATTGAATGTCAGTGGTATTTCTGTTACTGTAGGAAACTTCTTGCAGGAATATGCTGTACTGCTCTGAAGACGATAGTTGATTTACTCTCAGGGACTGCAAGATACCAGAATACCTTTGGAGAAGTATATTTCCTGAAACTCACATCTGCCTGAGAAGGAGCCTGCTGTGGGTCTGTTTAGATACCCATTTAACTCTTCACATTATTCCATCTTTTGCTCACTGTATTGGAATGTGCCAAACAATATGCTTTTTGAAGGGAAACTAGGGAGTAATTTATCTTCTTTATGTGTGCTAAGCAGAGCAGGAGGTAGAGGCAAGCAGGGATTCACAGCAAGCCATGGAGCAGTGATTAGTAACAGCTGACAGTCTCAAGCCAAGGCTCTCTTTCTTTGGTTACCTCATTGTAATAACAGAGTACAAAGGACTGACTGTCTTCAAGCCAAGAATCAGAGACCCAGGAACACAGAAAATAGCAGCTCGCAATTTTTTTTGTAACAAAACACTGATGCTACCTGTACAGTTCAATTCTAAAAAGACATAATTTTATATCCAGACATTTGGACTAACGTTTCCTGGAAATGGGATTCTTCTGCTGAGCATAAAGCTGCTCATTTTCTGTACCAGCAGTGAAACAATGAGCACAGAACATTTGCTTAAGAAAAAGCACAATGTCACATGGTGAGTTATTTCAGTTTGATCAGAAAAAAGTTCATTGTGGTAGCTGATAAGCCAAAGCATGTTAAGATAGCTTGAATCCTACAGGACATGTCGATATAAGACTGAAATAAATATGCTAGTAGTTATAACAGACTTCTACTCTATTCCCCAAGGATAAAAATACCACTTTTCACTTATTCTGAACATATTGCCAAAAATACCTACTTTAAACATAAAACACACCGCATCCTGGCAAGATACCACCAATAAAGATGCCCTTCCCTTCTGACTGCTGTTAAGCACATTGCCTAGTACTCCATAAACTTCTTAAAGCAGTATCTTAAAGTACACACGTGAGCTTTTAATCTGCTAAATGCAATTCTGAGTTTTGGCCGACTGTGCCTGGAGCCCTCGGAAGACATGTTTTTGTATGTGCAGCACTTATTAAACAACATTCCACAAATGTACAGTACTTCTGTTATCCGACTGGTGGTATACCACGTGATGAAGCTGTAAACTATTTACTATGCTAAAGCACTCCTGATCTACTTTAGCTGCTACTGAAAAAAACAGTGTGACATAGTTTGGAATACAGATGTGAGATTAAAGTATCCCTAAAGGAATGGTAGCTAGTAATGCAGTCTAATGTAAAAATGTATTTCCTTTTACATCTTCAGTATGTAATAGCTTCTGATGAATTACTATAAAAATGAAGTGAACATAATTCTAGTCAGAGAGGTGCAAGACCTAAAAAAGTGGAAAATTGAGGTTGCCTGTCTAAAAAAAAATAGAGATAGGTATGTCTCTGTGTGCAAAATGACATAGGATTTGGGTTATGGGATTGTACCTATGTATAATTTGTCACAGCTCTATGTTGGAGGCATCACCTTCTCACTCAAAATATGATCCAGTATTGTTGGTAAGCCAATACTTGGCTTCTTCACTAAAACTTCCAATAATAGAGCCTATTGCAGTTATAGTATCTTTTATTTGGATAACTGTCCACTAGGATCTGAAATTGGTTAAGTTCATGCAGCAGCCATCATTTGGAAGGAAGTTTTGCTCAGTTGGATGTGACTCAACTAAGATTTGAACTAATGGTAATGTGTTTCTAATGCACACAGTAACAACCTGGCCATCGGGTTTCTGCTTGTATTCTAATTTTAGCACAATTTTTAAAACCCTGAGACATTATCTTTCTTTCCTAATTCATTAATATTAAGGTAATTTGGAAAAGAACTGTGTGACATTGCCTTTAGACATGTTAACAAGACTTGATTTTTTGGAGTAACCCGAAGTTACTGCAGTAACTGCCTACCCAGAAAAGAATCTGGTGTATTTTTTGTTGTTGCAGTAGCTGCTATTGGTTTGTTAATAATCAAAGCTACACTGTCCTATTTTTAAGAAATCTTACCAGTGACAAAACACTGATTGCTGCATCTGTGTCCAATCCCAAAGTGATAAATTTTCAATTTGCTTTCAAGCTAGCACTTCATTCATCTGCTGCAGTTTTATCCGTTCATCTTCCAAAGAATTTATCTGAGCTGCTCATGGAGCTGTCGCTCTCCTTTTTGTATGTGTTACACACGCCCTGCTGGTGTTTACATGTTCTTGTAATCCTTCTAGTTTACTACATTCTTTCCCATTTGCCAGGCATTTTTTCAGTCTGTACTTTTTTGCAACACTATGTATGCTTCCATCAGCTGTTCTTGATTGATTCTCACTTCATTCCCTGACTTTTCTCTTCTCACACCTCAAGTATAATTTTAATTTCCGCCAAGTTGTAGTGCTATCTGCGTTCACTTGAAGCAGCATAAATCAGGTTGAATGGAGCTCCATGCTGCTGTTGCTGTCCTGTTCCCCACAGTGATATAAAAATATCTGAGTTATCTATCTCTGACAGTGAAGTAAGCAGTTTAGACATAACATCCTCTCAATTTGGGGAAGTTTGTTCTGAAAGACATTGCCACCAACGCCATAACGACTTTGCTGCAGCACTAGTGTAGTGTAGTGGGGCCTCAGTCTCTGATAGTACAAATAATATACAGTAATAGCATTATCTGTCTGTGTCAAAAGGAAATACACAGAATTGCTCCTTACCACCTCTTTCATGTCTCTAAGACATTATTTGCATCAGAATTTGCAATGATTTGACAATATAAATTATTTTTAGATTCTCCTTTTTCAAAGAATCTCATTAACTTGGATTCCATAAAAAAAAATTCTGCATATAAAACTTTATATACCACCAAAACCAGAATCTTCTTTTAATAATGAATCTAGAAACAACGTAAGACTTCCTTTATCAAATATAATGTCTGTTTGAAGGGTACGAGATCCAATGCAGACATCATTAGAAAGAAAATTGTATAAACATTTTCAATTTTATGAACCACCAGCCTTTTAAAACACCACTTATAATCTGTCAGTTAATATCTTAATAATAAATAAGAACATCCTAATTTATGAGATTATGAGCGTTTATCTGTTTTTTTCCTTTCCTTTCCTTTCCTTTCCTTTC
>VXAL01010850.1:78730-104235 GCA_013399475.1 Chauna torquata
CTTCTACGAAAATAGTATAAAAATTGCTCCTGTAGCAAAATACTTGCAGATTTTTAGCTGCTGTTGGCCCTAATCTACCATACACATGTTAGTTCAAGATGAAATTGTTGCAGAACGTGGATCAACACTAGTAGTATTTCTTCAGTTGTTTCTTTATTCCTGCAAGGGAGCCCATTTACAAGATGAAAGGATTTTTACAAACTTAGTAATTTGCGTGGCCACATTTTTAGCCATCCTTGATTTTAGAGACACAAAAAATCACAGTGTGAGATCTCCTTTATTTGTGGAAAAAAAAGATTTGGCTGTTCAAATTAAAGAGCACTGTCATCCAGTTATGCAAACTGCATATGTAAATACCTATATGAATGCGTAAACTGATGTGTGTATGAAATGTAAATGTGCATAAAATTAAAGCTGCCATGCAGTTCAGCTTTCACAACAATGATATGCTTATATAATACTGAGGGGTGGGAGGAAGAGGGAAAGGTTGCCTTGAAAAGAAGATAAGTTATTTCTTTAATGCTATTTTGTGTATTAAAATTAGAGCATAACAAAAAAATAACAAATTCCTAGGACATTCATGGATTGGTTACTCATAGCAAGCTTACTACTGTATGAGATATCTACAGGTAGCTGAAATACACTGGCAATCCAGAAGGTGCTTCACTCTAAGACAATCTGTCAGTTCTGTTCTTTTGCCCACCACTGGAGTCAACAGTGATCAATATAAAATTTCTCACTGTGATTTGATGGGTTTTGATTGCTCCGATTTCTAAACTAGTTTCCTTAGGACATACAAAAATCAGTGAATTTCAGAAAAGTTGGAAAAAATCTGATTTTTATAATTTGGAAAATGGATTTATTGCTCTGGTAACCTGCTAAATTGAACAAACTAACTAATTGTTTCTCAGTTGTCATGTATGAACTATATGGACTGAATCAGGAATACATTTCTGAAACTGAAACATAGAAGAGTAAGACTGATTTTTCTTAACATTTTTGGCTTCCAGCTTTACTGTGGGTACCCAAGATGTTTATAGGTCTGTTCTGCTAGAACGAAATAAAGGGAATTACTGCTAGACACCTCCTTTTTCTTCCTGGGAACATGATAATACTGGTTCCACAGCGTTTGTTCCCTCTCTGGAATCCTGTATGGATTAAGTCCACATTTACACATATGGAAATCAAGGAGACACTTCCCATCTGTAGAAACATTCCTGGGTGATAAGAGATAGCACCTGGGACCTTGTAGTAAGTGACAGTATTTTTTCCACAATAGACTTGTCAGTGAGTAGACAGGAGAACACTCAACTACTTGGAGACTTCATACAGTGTGGCTTCTGCTTCCACAAAGCTAGACACCGGTTGAATTCCCAGCCTGTTCCTTGAAGAGGTGATGCACAGATCTCTTTATGAGACCTTCCCATTATTTTGTGTTCTCTGATGTGAGAGGTTAGGAAAAACAAATTTGAAATTCTGGCCCTTTACATTCACTGCTATTAATTAATATGTTAATAAAGGGCATTACGACTGTCAGAATGAAAAATGCTAATAATTTACTGAAGGAAGGATGTATTGGTAAGATTTAATGGTATTTGCATCAACTTATACTTGATGGATCATTTACTGCCTCGTTCCAAATATTGGAAAGGCAGATATAAAACCTAATTTCTTAAGTTTAACAACTTGGGACTGTAGTATTTTCTAGAATGATGTGTTTACAGGGGACTGGGTACAGCTGCTGTCTCGATGTGGGAGGCTGTGCTATTGTATCACAGTTTCCAGTCATACAACCTAGTTTAGGCCCATCATACCATATGCTAACTTCAGGAGAAATTATTTTGACTTCATGGCTAATATCTTCTTGTTAAATAGCTGGATCTAGTAAAAAAAAAAGTATGATCCATTCATACATAGATGATTTTTGGTGATGCCATCATAGTTAGCTGAAAGCAGTCACCAGGTACTTTGGGTGTAGTATTTCTATAGTAACTGTCTCAGTGATGGACCTGTACCATTCTTGCTCTAATTATTTGCTCAAGTTTATTTCCATCACCACAGCGTTATAAATACAATGGCTACATGCTTTTTGTCTGCTGAGCCATGAAAACCTAATCTACATGTCTCCATCACAATTTCCAGCATATATTGTCATCTCTTCTGCCTAGTAGCTATAAAAAGAAACCTTTGCCAGCACTACGTCTGAAAGGAGGAAGAATGCAGAGACTCAAAAGGGGTTACATGATTTGCCTAAGGTTACACAACATGTCACAGCATTAATTTCCACATTTTTACATCCATAAGTTGCTTTGGGCAAAATTGGGCTTTTCATCAGTTGAATCTGTGTTCATATCCAGATGTTGCATTTTTCCTGACTTACGTAAGGGAGTGGCTTAGAAACTATTTCTAGTTCAGTTGTTTCATTGAATATTATCTTTGTTTCATTATAGGTGATTTCAAGCAACTTGGCTGTTAACTGCGGTCTCTGCTTGAGTTTCAGTTTATTATTTGAGTCACTTTGTGTGCCTTTGCTTTTATTTTGCAGAGGGCATAGACCATGTTCCTTACTACTTGTTTTTAGCATTGTCACCATTAGTTGCACTCCACTGATAGCTGAAATCAACAGCATCATACCTATATCTCTGGTTAGTTAACACACATCCACACATGGAAATCCCTGCTCCCTGCACTTTGTCAGCTCTTCCTGTAGTTTGTGTAGTGGTAAATACTATGGACATGTTGAAAAAGCCTGGGGACAAAACCTGCGATGCCTGTGACTTTGGGAAAGGAAAGTCAGTTGTGTTCCCTGCAGGTGTCAATGTTGTAGTCTGATATTGAAAGGCTACATCAGAGGCAGGGAAGTTTCTATATCTCCCAGAATCCATCAAAGAGGGTCATGTCATGATTGGAATTAGAATGGGAAGTTAATATAAAAAAAGACATATTAGAAACTACACGCTAAGATGCTTTTCTTGTTTGAGGTAATCGTTCCACACTCAGCCTTCTAAACTGTTTTACTATACAGCCTATTTGTGTGAGAAAATTCACAATCTTTTATTTTCTGTGAACACAAAATCCTAGTCTGTGATTAAGATTCATTTGTACTGTATCAGTGTTACTCCCATTAATACTTTGGGCAAGCACTATCATCTAATGAAGTGTGTTGTACCGGATTTTTGCTTGATTCTATTATTTTTGACCTGCTGTATCATCTTTGGTAAGTCAGTAGACCACTCTGTTGCCCTATTTCTGTATTCCCTTTCTCTTTATCCAGCTTGATTTGAGCTAGTAAATATTTCAGGGCAGGATGTTTTCTCACTGTTTGTGCAGTGTGCAGCTCAAGCTGGGCTTTTATGCTCTGACATACTTTACCAGACAAAAATATGTGAAAGAAATGCACAGGATTTAATCCTAGCTTATTTGCATTTAAAAGTAGTGGTCCAAGCTTCCAAAATTTTGGGGAGAGACATGCAGCACATCTGTTAAACTGAGCTGTGACTGGAATTGTGCAAAATATTTGCAAATAAGCCTTAGAAAATTTCTCTAGTTTCAGTATTTTTCACAGATGTTATGCTCTAGCTATACTTACGAAGAAGACTGGTCATTAGTCATTTTTGTAAACCTTCCTCCTAAATGAAATATGCAGACAAAACTTGTGGGCCAGTTTTAAGAGCTGAAATTTTATTTGCATGATGTTCTTGCTGTAACAGCTCAAAAAACATTTAACGTTTAGTCTTCTTAATGCTGGTGCAAATCTTGCAGTCTTTGCCTTTTTCATGATGAGTTGAGTTGTTAGCATATGCTTATACCTTTATTTTATATAATTGTTAGAGACAGTGTATATTTTAAAATAACCACGTTAAGCAAATTGCTTATGTCAAATACTTCAAGTTACAATGAAATAAGAAAGTATAAAATATTCTGAACTCCTATAACCGCAGCAAATTCAAAACAGAAATGGAACAAAATTGTCAGCCTTATGTTTGTATAAGAATTCACGCCAGATTTGGTCATAAAATAATCCAAGTGGGAATCTTCTCTGTATCTCTGTTTACTTATGCTGCCTCCCATATATTATGCCTTAATTTTGCCCTTGGCTTTCTAAGAGATACTGATTGGGAATGCTGACTTAGGAGTTCTCACATTTGTAAGACTGTAGAGAATAAAGACCAGCACAGAGTATGCATAGGATTTGTGCCTAAACCACAAAAGATGAAGAATACAGATATTCATGTAATCCCGTTTTCCTATAAACAATAAAAATGGTGAAAGGTATGCAAATAACCTCAGTTTTCTCCCCAGCAGATGTTAGTACATGCCTGGTAACATACACAGCAGAAGATAGAATCTCATGGAGAAAACAGCATACCTGCTTGAGCCACATGCAATAATGGTAGGTCACAAGTCAAATGTGAGTAAAAACCTCTGAATGGGATTCTGCACTGTTTCTTTAGTGAAAGCACACAAATGTTCTATAGAAAAATGTGACTGAGTTGACTTCACCACTTACAGTTTAGTTCTCCTGTGACAGCCTATGGATGATAACTGTCAGAACCGTTTACTCGGAGAGCAGAACTCTCCACTTTCTCCATTTATTTGTCACTTACATAACAACCCATACCTTGTACAATTATTACTTGATTTTTATTCCAACTTCTTTGCCTTTCAAAACATGTGCGAAGGAATGTAATCACACCAAGCCTATTTCTGATACTTCATACATCATATGTTCTGATACCACCCTCATAACCAGTTATATTGCACACACATTTATACAAATGGAAACCCAGAACCTCATCTCTGGGAGACACTGTCATGCCTGCAAACAGCAAAAATATTTATTCAGATAATTTGCAGTGGGAAGAAATAATTATATTATCAGCATGCAAGACCCTGGGGGAATTTTATGGTTACAGCTTTGCCAAACAAAATACAGGAAATAAGAGATTTGGCTCATGGATGCACCACAGAGTGGTCTTAAAACTGATTTGAGAAGGATAAGACTTTTATCCAATGAATTAGCCTATAATGTGGGAAACAACTTAATTGAGTCTATGAAATTGTAGTAGCAATGTAGCTGTAAAGGTTATAGTTTGTTATTTAGTTATTGCATAGTATTTGTATATTTACCTGAGTATGAGATTTTTGCATCACATATGTAAGAACATCTTGTTTTAAAACAGTTTTGTTTAAAATCATGTGCTAAATAAAGTATTGCTCGGTGTAGAAAAGTTTTTCTACAGTTTTTAGCAATAAACTTGGAAATTTCTTGTAATCTGATAAAAAAGGACATAGTACTGTTGTATTTAAGGATTTTTTAAAAGAATGACTGTTATTTGCAAATTGCATTGAGTTTTCTGTGATTGTTCCCTTCCTGGCTAAGGAAATTTAAAATCTTCTTATTCACACTGATAATAAATGTCTTTACTTCAAAGGGAAACTCAAGGAATAATCCACATGACACTGTGAGGTACTTGTATGATAATAAGAAAAATCTCATAGATAGGCAACATTTCTCTCTGCCAAAAATCTCTGTATAATAGTGTAAATGAATGTTACCAAAAAAAACAAAAAACAACAAAAAAAAAACAGAAATGAAATGGAGTTTCATTTCTGAATGAAGTTCAGAAATGGAATGAAGTTTCTTCCAAACAGTATATAGATCACTTGTTTTTTCTCATCTGTTGTTAAAAGGACAGGAGGTAGAAGTTTTACAGATCAGTAGCACAGGTTATTGCCCACAATCAATAATATAAACTTTCTTGATTCTTGAAAATATTTTTCTGAGATTTATTCTCTTTGATAACAGTAGGACATTGTGGAGGAAGGTATCTGTTTAGAAAGTAAGAGAAGAAAATGGAGTACAGAGTCAGCTTCATAGAAGCTACCTATAGTAACTTGTACATTTAGATTGTTTTGGAATTGGGAAAAGCGTCTTTTATTTATTTATTTATTCGTTTATTTATTTATTGTATATTCTTTCAAACCTTTTGCTATACTGTCTCTAAAATAGCAATAGCAGCAATATCTTTTTCTGCAGGTTTTAACACTTCTGTTCTAGCACATGGAATATTCTTTTTTTTTTTTTTNTTTTTTTTTTTTTTTGTTATTCAGTGTGTGCATTTTTCTCAAATTAATTAAAAGAAAACTTCAGAACAAAAAATCTGTTTCATTTTCTTTTTTTTTTTTTACCTGTGACTAAACTGGATACAATTAGTGGTAGGACCAGCATCTGCAGCATTCTCATGAGTAGTTCTCCCGGAAATGAAAAGTACTTGACTTCCCGATAGCTCATCTTATAAGATCGGAGAGAAAATCCAAGGATTACACCTAAAGAGAGGGAAAAGATATCATGACTTACTCTTCTGCAGTAGTAGTAACGTCTGAACATGTGTATCTGTATAGTAGTTACTTGATGTACCTGATTGTAATATGCAATTTTTACTATGCTCTAGATCGCACTCCTGATTTGCTCTCCCAAATATCAACTACCTATATAAGCAGTCCTACTGAAGCCAGTGAATTATTTTTTACTGTAACAGATTCAGAAGGTTATTTGCATTACTATTTTCTAAAATTGGGATTCGTGTAAAAGGTACCTCTTGAGCAGACTTCTGAGATTTTCAGTGTATTCATATATGCAATGCATACGCATACTAGTTCCCAGCCTTCAGAAGTCCTGTCCATGCCTGTTTTCTCTGTGGGGCCTGATCCTGTAGACATGCTTCAGATTGGATGAGATAACCAGGAGAGACTTAGCTGAGAATCCCCTTGTGGTTAGGTCTTTACACAGCAAAACAGCGTCAGGATGTAAGTAGGTTTTATACATGCCTACCTTCAGACACACAGGCACTTGCAAAGCAGCAGCTAATGGTGGCTGGCAGGTCTTGCTGGATGATTAAGTGGTGGGTTTCAGTGCCTGGGGGTATGGGGGGAGGGAGCGCCCGAATCCATTTATCTTGCTGGGAACAGATAAATGGTGCTGGAGATATATTTAAAAATGGAAGCCATAGACAGGCTGATGTGTGGCAACCCACACTTCTCAGATAGAACTTCCTCAGATTTCGTCCTGCACCTGGCACCAATGGCCTTATTTCTCTATTTGGTTAATTATTTGGTTAATTGATGCTACTCATTACGATTTGCGAAGCATTAAATTATTTGATGCCTATTCAACGTAGCTCTTCTATATTCAGCCAGGCAACACACGGCTGTACCTGGAACACTCCTTAACCACACAGACAGTGAAACTCAACTATCTTTCTTGCGCACTCCTGACTCCAGGTTCTTGCCCACTGTCTAGTACTGCTATTTACGCTAATTGTGGCTGCACAGAAAGTTGGATCCATTAATTGATCCTAACACAGAAATAAATTATTTTAGTGGGTTAATTTTCAGCCAGGTAAATTCACTGAGGTGACGTGTTTGCATGGTTGCACAAGCGTTGGTAGCTCCACAAGGGAATAGGTAGAAACGTGCTTTGAAGAAGAGTGGAACTGTGCTTTTTGGCAGCTACATAGACTCAGGTGTCCTGAAATTTTTCATGGAAATGCATCCTCAGTGATGATACACAGCAGAGCACTCAAGCTCGCTTCTGGAGCTTGTTAGAACTAGGGTAGTCTGTGAAAATGCCACAACATTGACTAGGTCCAGTTCTTGATCACTTCGTGTTTTTTTATTTTTTATTTTTTTTAATAGGATTTTAGATTTGTAAATCCATACAGCAGATAATATCTTTATGCCAAAATTTTACCAGCTAAAATGTACTGTTACACCTGCTACGCTAGCTTATTGCCAACTGCTGATGTAGCGAAACAGCTATAACTCTCATGTTAGTGACCCCTGTCTGTCTGATCATGCTGCTAGGGTCTTCAGCAGGTTGGTTAAGTTAGATGTGTCCAGAAATGTGTAGGACAGAAAATCCCAATGTTACAGGATGAGGGAAAGTGATTAGAGCACAAATGGACCAAAGCATAGAGTTCACACTATGGAAAAGAGGGGTGGGACTAGAAGGTATTTATTTTAGCATCATTCACATTCTATGGACTCAGACAGTCAAAGTGCCTTTTGCATAAATTATTTTTTAAGTAAAAGTAGATCATAAACCTCATAGAGGAAGGGTCTCAAAAGACCTGCCTTAGAGTTTAAATTCCACTGCAGTGTTACTGATTGTTTTCTTTTTATATGGGAAACACATTTCTCAGATATAAAGAATCCATCTGGACCCTTTGTTTCTGCACCTAATGAGCGCTACATTTTGACAACTGGATAACAAGCTAATAGAGCTAGACCAGTCACTTACTCAGGCTGCAGTCCTGCAATTAGTTCCACATGGATTAACCTCTGCACTAGTACAAAGCCTCGCTGAAGTTAGTGAGCGTTTCAGAGGCTGCTGTAGGAACTAGTCCTTATCCTATACTATAAGGGCTTGATTATCTTGTCCACTACTGTCCAAGCAGTACAAAGTGGGCTGAGAAAGAATCAGGGCCTGAGTGGATGGCTGTTTCAATGAATACTGTTGGTAGCGAGACTGTTTCTGAAGCACCATGCAAACGTGTTGAGCCAAAAATTATTCCCTTTTTTTTTTTTGCATCCTAATGTGCACTGTGCATAATTACAGGCTTGCCTAGCACTGCAGTTTACAAGAAAATATTTCTGCGACATAGAAAGAATGTGCCCTGGTGACCTGGGCTGACATCTAATTGTTACTAATTCTTCAGTATCGATCTTAGCATTGCTATTGATTTATATGGAGTCATGGCGAAGGTATAAGAACCTTTCTCTGACTCAGTTTCCCTACTGGTAAAATACAATAGTAATTGCTTCACAGAAAATTGTGTTAACACGATCTTAGCAGCACAGGAAGGAATTTAAGTAAATGATTTTCTCATTGTAGTCTGATAATGAAAGCAGAACAGCATGATTTTACCAGCCTCTCTTGATTTTAGGATATACACAGATGAAATTTCATTTTCAGTTCTCAGTTTAAACACCTAGATACCGGAGAGTACCTCCTGTCAAAGTTTGATTAACAAAACATAATGAACTTGAAAACACAAAAGAAGTTGGCAAGATAGCTTTGACTTCTTCTAACTCACTTTTCAGAGCCAACATTCACAGGTTTTAAATAGTAAGATAACACCATACAACCACAATTAAAAGACAGACACAGTGGCAAGGTATCAAAATGAATTTAGGATGTAAGACACAGCGTGAGGTACTTAACCTTTGGAAGGTGTGGAGTATTTCAACAACCTTCCACACTGCGTATGGTAAGAGTTGTATTGATCAGCACTCCCCACGATCAAGACTGAGAAGAGCAAATTCTGGAGCTGGCCTTTCTCAGTAAAAGTTTCAAGTTTCTGATTAATTCTGAAAATTGTAATGAAACGAAGCCTTGTGTGAAACATGCTCCCACAACCTGTTGTGCAGGTTTCCGTCTACCTTTCATAACAGAAAAGAAAATTAATCCATGATATCAGAGCCTAACTTCTCAAATGGTAAATGGTGTACCATTTCTACACTGCAAGAAAGAACACATTTCTCAACAGAATCTGTTCACTTTTATTTTTATTTATTTTTTTACTGGACAAAAATCAGTAGTGTTTGTTTAAGTTAAGGGGCTGAATTCTGTACACATGTATAGTTGTACGACAGAATCATATTGCTGAAAAATGTATACAGTTCATAGAGAAGTAAATCAGGTCAGAGTTATAAAAAGATGGTTTTTGAGGTGATACACTCAAATTTAAAAAAACCTGATTTGCAGATAATCATGGTGACAATCAGAACAAACTTTGAACTAAATTATTTCATAGCATTTTTATTCCAATGTAGCTGTTCAAAATAAAATTCAGCTTAAATGAATACAGTGAAGAGAGGATTTAAAACTTGAAAGGAGCAGAAGGGGAAAATAATACTGGCGGTGATGAGAATGGAATGGAAATGGCAAAAATGGCAAATAGGATTTGGGATTGCTTATTCTTAAAGCAGAAAGACATTGATGAATTGACCTAGTTTTTTTGTTTGTTTTGTTTGTTTTTTTCACTTCCAGATGCTGCAGTACTAGAGAAGAAACAACAGTTTTCATATGAGGCTTTACAAACTATGGAAACATCTATGATTGCCAAGAAATACATAACATTTTATATTAAGTTTCTTAAATGGATTAACATCAACGTGTGGTGAATTGCGTATTAAAATTAGGGTCTGAAGCAGCAATAAAAATTAATATTTTAAAACTATTCATTTTTTAATGAATATTTTAGTTATGGAGCTATTTATTCTTTTTTGTCTGTGGTCATTACAAAAAAAAAGTTTTAGTTATCTAACAGAGTATCATTAACTTACGTATAATTTCCTAAATTGAATTTGAAAATTAATTTTAAAATACTCCATGGAGAAAATGAAGACTTTCTTAAATGTGTTACAAAATGCCGTGGTCTCATAATGGTAGAAAACTGTTGCACACCTACACATGGATCTAAAACACCACATCAGAAAAAAAAAGAACTGTAACTCTTAGAAGATGATAGATGAGGCTTTACCTGGATCTAAGTGCTCACTCAAGAACTTAGGGGAAGTCTATCTTCCTTCTTGGTCTTCTTAGATGAATTAGGTATAAAAACTTAATAAAGAGAAGATAGGTTTTTTTACTACTTCAAATAACTGATCGTTTTAAGGCAATAAGGAAGCTCCTGAGAAATGGCACGATATTTTAAAGTGAACAATAGCAGCAGTTCTGTTAAACAAGTGAATTCTCAATTTTTAAAATGAATCCTTAAAAGCTTCTCCTCTCTCTCTTACATCAGAAACATACAGGAGATAAAACCATACCATTATTTGGAGTTCATGTTTTTTAAATGTCTGTGCTGTCTGTATTTTTGTGCAGAAAGTACAAAAACCAGCATTTCTACTTTTTAATTGATCAAAAATCACTCAAACCTATTTCAAGGGGAAATTACTAGATGGTATACTAATGACTGAAGTGCAAAAGCTGCCCTTTAGAAAGTATTCTGCTTGTTACCAGTAAACCTTGAGACACTGTTAAATGAGGTCTGCATTAATATCCTTTTTTTTAATAGACAACATACAGACTTTTTCTTTTCCAGCAGGAAAGCATCATCTTAACTGGAAAAGATTACCTTAGACTAGGTAGCATGGTCACTAAAATAGCAGCTGTTAAGACTGGTCTTTCGGAAAACCTTGTAACCAGCAAGCAAATAACATTTTGTTCCATAACAGAAATTGGGCTACAGCCAGTAGGAGAATCAGGCTCCTACCAGTTTAATGGGACATTGTATATTTTTGTGAGCTGCACAACCATTTCATTCTTATGTTCCTGCAGAACCCTGGAATGAATGCTTTTGTTCTTTAGGTCATTTGCTTCTGCTTAATTTACCATTTTGTTCTGACACCTTTTCTTCTAACCACCATTTTCAGATAAGGCTTCAACTGTATTTACTTGAGACCAACAGGTAAATAACCTCTCTAAGTGATAGGAAATACTTTAAGTTGCCGACAAAATCACAGTAGTTCTTAACGTCTTCATCTTTCTTTGTTTCATAATTTTATATTGAACCTTCTCTCCCGCCCCTTACCCGCTCCTTCCTTGCTTTCTGCTTCTCCTTATGTGGGTAGGGAGGTATGCTCCCTTTGACACCATTTTGATGAAACTAAATGCTAGGCACCTAACCTAAGTATTAGACACCTAAATACTGCAGCTGCCTTTTTTTTTTAGTGACTTTTTTGTTATTTTTACTAATTTTATCTTAAAGATCAGCTCTTGTTATGCTAATTGTTGTTTAGTAGCCATCTAGTTACTTTTGTTTACTCATTCAATTTAGGTCTGCAGCTGAGTTACTGCTCTTAAGCATTTGAGAACTACCTCTTGTGTTACATAGTCATCAGTGCTACTTATTACATCTCTTTGACCTTTTTTATCCTAAAGGTGTAAGACTCTGACTCTCTTTAAAGCTCCTTCACAAAAAGTGCATTTGATGGGATAACCGAAAAAGCGCTCTATGAGTCTTCATTCCCAAAATGGGAAAATCCCCTTGGATCAGGAGAGACAATTCCAGGCTGTTTACTCCAAGTCCTGTGGCAGGCAAATAACAAAGGTAAGGATGGGCACATACAGCATCAAACTGAAGGCAATAATGTCGTGGAGAGCACCAAATTACTACAGCCAGGAAGGGACTACAATTTAAGCTGATCTAAGTTTTTACTGCTTTCGTGCACTTGTGCTTGTCAAATACTGAGATGATCTCATTTGCGAGCTAAACCGAGGGGGACAATTTTACCGGGATAGTTTTCTGCCAGATTGCTTCCCTGGGCAGTTTTACTGTTGTACTGGATGGTGGCGGCGCTAGTGCAATGGCAAGTGAGGCAAAAAACAGCTGGGGCTAGGAATACACAGCCTATGACGGAGCAGGACTGGCTTAACTGATCACAAAAGCATACCCTTAAGCAACCTTACCAGTTACTCTTCCTCATCTGCAGCAATCCAGAATTGGAGTTAATAGGTGAAATTCCTTTAATTCTCTCTTTCTGAGGATGAATTGCTTTCAACTTGCACCTGCTGCTCTGTTTCAGACCTGAAGAAGACCTAGTTTTAACTGGCTTAATAAATTAGATGACTTCTCTCTAGAGCTCTCAGCTGAGAGACCGAGCAGAACATCTCACCTCTATAGCTGCACATCCCTGTGTGATATGCTCCTGCACTTTTAGCTGCATGGTAACAGTGCAATAGAGAGCTTAAGGAGCTGTGCTCGAAGGAGCTCTCACAGGCGGATATAGTAAAGCACACTATATGTTAATTTGGACACAAATAGCTCTTTCTCCTTTGCTAGAGAGATATGATTAGGGGAGACAGGGGAGAAAGTTCTTTAAAAGAGCTGAACATCCTAGACATGATTGGGACCCAGAAACCTGTGATCTGAGATTGTGGTATGGGACAGTTCTAGGAGCAAAGTGTTAACTTACTTCTGTTGGGAAGAATGAACTATCTGATTTATCTGCACATAAAAAAGAAACACATCTATGTTAGTAAGGATGCACTATGCTTATTGTGCACAAGTGGACTACCCACGGTAGTCCTGGATGGTACAGAAGGTAGCAGGCTTGGCACTTCCAGGCAGTGCTGAAGTCATCGCCCACATGCTATGAAGTCTACTGTTCATGCACACATGAACCTTGAGGCTCTCTGAGACTCCCAGACATCAAGTGATTCAGCTGAAACTCCTGCTTCAATTAAAATGCAAAATGTCAAAAAACCAGCAGGCAAAAAAGCCTGAAATTCCATCTGGATAGAATTCTACAGCTGTAAGAAGACACATGCCCAGAGAAAAACAAGTGTACGCTGGAGTAAGAACCACACTGATGTCAACAAGTTGTTCCCTGCATCAGAAGAGAAGTGACTGTGTTACCCTTGCTCAGGCATCACAAGGGTGCCATGGTGCTCCCAGCTGTGCTGAGGACAGACAGAGCGGCAGTGCGGCAGTCACTGCGTCAGCAGCATCTGCCTCCTGAACCTGACCCTGAAGATTTGCTTCATCCAGTGAGTGCTGTTACCTTCCAAAAATCACACCAGACTTCTAACATCAAATTCAGATACAATTTGCAGAGATCCAGAGGTGTTTTGTAATTTTCATGTATTTTGCAGACATTTATAACTAGATTAACATAGCTACATAGGGCACTCAATTTGCAGCTCAGAATTAAGAGACCCAAAACTTCCGCCTGTGAATGACTAACTGTAGAGGGCCCTGAACTTCTGAAACACCTTGACAGCTATCTTTGGGCACTTGCACGTTGTCTTCAGCTGCAGACACAGCCACCCCTCCTTAGATTTTGCGGACAGAAGGCATATGGTTTGAATGAGGAGTCTGAAGCTGTATGGAAGAACCGATGTAACTAAGCAGTGAGTAAAATCACTGCTTTATGAGGTACAGCCTCTACCAGTACACTTCGTATACCAAATCCAGGGACATAACAGCATTTGAGTGCAGTTATAAAGATTTGAAAACAAAACAAAACAAACAAAAAAACCACTGAAATCTGTCCTCTGCTGCTTCTTGGCTCCAATGTTACCCTTGTAACATGGTTTCCCTTCTCTCTCTAGTTGTTTAGTTCATTTGCCTTTCTTCCCCTGTCATGAGGTAATTTTCTCCCTTTGATAACACAGCCAAGAGATCATTCTCTTTTTGTCCATCCTAGGCTTCTCTGTTAGTTTTTTAATTTTTTTTTCCATTTTTTTTTTGCCTTGTCTTTCTTAACTGTTTCTGTATTTACATCTCATCTTTGATTTCTATTCTGTTGTAATGTATATGACAAGTAATTGCATGGCTTTTCTAGAGGACTTAGAATGAAGCTGCTGGCAATGAAGCAAACTGTTCTTTATGGAATAGGGAGATTATTCCTATTTTCATCCTCACACAAAAGACTTTGTTGAAAGACAGACTACTACTAGTTCAGCAGAAAAAAAAAAAAAAAAAAAAAACAACCACCTATAATTCCAGCAAAATTCAGGAATTCTTTTTCTTACTTCCTCATATTAAAAAAAAGATCAGGCATAAAAAGTATATGTCAGGTTATATTTTGTGAAGTATTATTTAGAATTAAGGTATTACTTGGTGATTTACAAATTTACTGTAGTAACTTTTTTCATCCCTGGGTTTACTTTGCTGCTCCACCTCCTTGACTAATGTTCATGTTTTCACTCCCATAAAGAATAATTCCCAGCAGATAAGAAGACTGCACTCTTGTAAAGTTTACATTGTTCCTTTCTTGCCTTTACATTTCTTTCTTGCCTGTTTTTCCTCGACTGGAAGCTGACAGCCCTTAACAGCACCAACTTCTGTTTTTCTCTTCAAGAGTTTCAGCTGCCCATCTCTATTATTTTGTCTTTTTTACAGTACAGTAACACTCAGGAATCGCAGTCAATGAGACTGAGATTCCTCAGTGCCAAGAACTTTGTACAAACACACTCAGAAAACAGTGCTCTACTATGAAGGATTTCTGGTGTAGTTTAACAGAGAGCCTGAGGTTAGACCTTGATAGTTGCCTTTATTTGTGTTTTTTTTTTTTTTAATTCCACCTTCAACATACGTTACAAAACAGTTCATTGCAGGCTTGACTTCCTTCATATGCAGTTTTATATGATCATTTGTGGGACATTCAAATTATGCACTCATATCTCTATGGATCTAGCCCAAATTCTCATTCCTACAAAACCACCTGTTAATTTAACTTCGTGCTGATAGTCTAAATCTGTAATTGTGGTGTTTGCCACTGAGGATTAAGGTTTTTTTGAATCAAGATACACCTATGCCAGAAATGTTTGGGTCATGGAACAGAACTCATGTGGCAGACTTTGTTAGAAGATTTTGAAGATTCTTTCTCATCCAGTATTTTGCTGACACATGCAAACAACCTGGGCAGATGGAGAGGAAGGATTTCCTGTTGCAGAATACAAGACTGCTGCCATATCGGGTTTAAGTATTACTGTAATCCTTTATTTGTATTTGATTTTTCACCCAGTGTATTCTTTCAATACGGAATTCAGGTTCATGACTGAAATTCATGGAATCATATTATAATCTTTTCAAAAAGATAGCTAGGATGCTTTCAGTCTCTAGCTATTTAATTTTGTTAGTTGAGCCACTTTGTCCCTTACTATGACTTTGATGAAACTATCCATAACAAGAATCTTTCACCTATCCACTCTACTGGTCAACAGCCTCTTTCAACAAATGAATTTTAAAATTGCTTTATTTCAGCTGATTCAGAAGAGGTCTCACATATGCATTTTAATTGACTGACTTCTTACAAGTTGTCATTTGAAGGATACAGCGGGTAGTCTGTGATTCTGAAAATGTTGTACCACAGAGAACTGATTACCGCAAAGAACTGATTTGGATGTAGCTTCCTTGTAGGTTATATGCATATAGATATAGCTACTCTCTTCTCACTGTCAGGCATTATTCAGAATGGAATAATTTCCCTACCTTAAAGGTCACAAAAATAGCAAAGGGAAACTGGCACCTGGAACAATACTTAATCACAAAGTAAGTACCTGAGTCCAAATTGTGACCTTCAAAGTCTCTCTAGATAAAAAAGCTTAGCTCTGAGAATCTATAAAGTTAACGGGCACTTCTCCATCTATGAAGACCCCTCACTTATCACAGTTCTGTGAGTGTTTTTCTCAGGATTGCCATGACCTAAACATCAACTTGCCTATTTCCAGTCTAAGTACTGGGGATCTAGAAATTGAGCATGTCTGACACACACATGGAGAGAATCAACTGGATTTGGACGCCCTGTGTTACTGTCCTTGCTCCAAGGATTACTTCACAACCCAGGGTTCCCTGCTGTAGGTGAGTGTTTTAGCTACGAGGTTAAAACATCATGCTGTCTTTTGCTCCCTTGGCATGTGTATTTGCCTTTAGAAGTCTTGCATTTCCTTCTGCCCAATGACACAACTTTGAAAGAAATGGTGGAATACACCCTGTAACTTCGGTTTTGAAAGGAAAAGTGTCAGTTGCTGTTGACACCATTCCCAAGGTGAGAGTTCATCTGCTTCTGGATCTTGATTGGGTGAAAATATATGGCATGGTCCTGACTCACGCAGAAAGGAGTGGGAGTAGGAATGTGATCCTGCTTTATTTTCCTCCTGGCAAGTTTTAGGCACTTACATGTTTGCTTTGTGGACTTGTGGGTCACCTTTTGAGTCTCCTAGCTCTCACCAATGCCCTAAAAAGACATCCAGCTCTGAGATTTGGATTCCACATGCAGCTTCTTTTGCTCACGTTTCAGGCTTTGAAGGACTAGATTATATTTCCTTGTTTGTTCAAGGTATGTATTCCCAACTCAAAAAGATTTCAGAAGACCTCAAAAAGTATGCAGCTGTCTAATTTATCAATGGTGTTTGGTTAGTACTCCCAGTTATTTCTTGATTAATGGTCCTGCTACATTCATAAAATGGTAATTTCTCTTTTTTTTAATTTGGTCCTTGTGAATGGTAAAAGTAGAGTATTTGCTAGAACCAGTGTGAAGGAGCAGTTTGTTTCAGTGTAAATTATGCTTATCACATAAGTCCCAACTTTTATAGGCCTTTTTGGAACAAATGAATTTTCAGTTATGCCAAGTTACCAAAATGGTGAAAACCAAGCACACAGTGTAAAACTGTTAAGCTGATTTCCATTTATGATCTTGTATCAATACCAACAAGAAGTAGGTAGCCATGTCAAATTTAAAGAAAGAAAATGCACTTCTTCAATTTATGGAATTGGACAAGATTCAGAAACTGAATATAACTAAGCTAGGAGAAAGAACATTGGAGTACAACCACGGAGTATGGATAGCAATTACACTTTGTTATCCTCCTGATTTTCATGTTGTCTTTCTGCTTTTCTTTGCCTCCTTTCCTGCTTTTAACTGTTTTCCTTTCTACTGTTGTATAGTTCAATGGACCTATTATTTTCCTCTTCTTTTCAAAAATGCCTCATAAAATCTGTCATCAAAATAAACTTCTTTTGCGCGGCTTTAAAAAAGTTGTGTACTCTGGGGTTTCATCATATTGATTAAAAGTACACACAGTGTCAGTACAATTCCAGCTTTGTTGGGCTGATGTAATAAAGGGAGTAATCCAGTACTTACTAAAATCTATCTGGAATAATTTGCATTTGTTCTTTCCCTATTTTTAACAGTATCTTCTCTATTCCATATACTCCATTTTTTGTTGTGTCAATGATCTAACTTAAAACTCCATGGTCAGGAGCCTAGGTGCTTCCTAATACACATTATAGACATCTGCATATTCTGTGAATATGGAGAGATTTGGAAAAATTAGCATACGAGGAAGAAATCTCTTAGCTCCTTACTTTTTTTTTTTCCTTTATCACTTACATTATCTTATTGCCCCAAAGCTCCAGGCTGAACAGGGCTATATTATGCTGGGCAACAAATGCATGACAAAATATGGTAAATCCCAAGGAAACGGAGTTCTAATCTGAAGTGGAATGAAATAGAAAATTTGAATGCAACACACAGTAAAAGTACAGAACTGGGAGGATGGACATATGGAGGATGGGTATACACAACTAATGTGACTGCATGGATTATTTATGCAGTTACTGGTTCCAGCACATCTGACTTCTTAAAGAAGGCATGAAAAAATCAAAAAGTCAATTAATATCTCCCAGCTGCTATTTATCCTGATCTAATAGTCAATGCTAGAGTAGATAGCGTCAGAATGTCTGCATTTGTATCTTACTTTTTCTACCTTATTAAAATTTGGAAGATCAAATTTCTTTATTTACCTCTTTCATATTGGATTTCTTTGTATATTTTTTCAAATACATTTTATCTTGATTCACCTAAAAAGAACCTGTTTTTTCTTTGGTATCATAAAACCCGCAGAAACTTTTAGATGCTTGATTATTTCAAGGATGTGACAAATTCAAGCCAGAAGAAGTTTCAGGAATTAATAAACAACTGAATAAGCCATCATGAGCTATACCTTCATTTTGGCCAACTGAAAGGCATTCCAGTGCAGATTACAACTGATTTGAGTTTTTCAATAGCTAGGGTGCTAGTAAGAATCTAGTAATGTTAAACATTTACTCAGCATATGAGTCACTGGCACCTTGCTTATGATTTTGTACTGCTTTGCAGTCACCATAGTGACTACTATGAACACATACTGAAAAGTGAAAGGACTGGCCAGTCCTAACACTAGCTCATTTGCTGCTGAAATGTCTTTTTAGTCCCTTGGATGCTCGTAGAACCCCAACCTGTTTCTTAACAGTCTTTAATATGGTCACTGTTTCTGTTGTAACTTATCCTTTGATAATATCATTGCCATGTTGTACTAGCACTGCAGGGGAATTTCTCACTAAATCTCTTAGAAATCACACAAACACCCTAAATGTCCTGCTAATGTCCTGCATTCCACCCAGGTTAGTTTTGAAATCTGCTTTGTATGAAGTAGTATTACATAAATCAATTCAAATTTAATTTCTAGAGAGAGTTTTGAGGAGGCCACCCATGCCAACAATTTCACAAACTGTATGAAGAGTGCAGTGAATGATTGTTTCTTTGGACTGATTTATGACCACTCAGAAATGTTACTTTTCAGCACCACTTTGGAAGTCCACTGATTTGTGAAATCACAGCAAATAAGAAGGTAGTAAGTTAATATTAACATGTTTTGTACCTTTACTAATATCTGCACTCTTACTGAATGCACAGCTGTGACGCACAAAGCAGCGATGTATATTGTTGTTACTATGCCATGTACGGCTGTCTGACAACTAGTGCTGTTTCATTTCATTAACACCAGAGTGTTTGATAAGATATTAAGACTGTGATAATAAAAGTACATAATTTTATTTTGCAAGTAACCGCTAAACTAGAGTACTATTCATATTTCACAGTCTGACATTTCTTACTGGCTACTAAACAGCAGAATTACAGATCTTTGTAGTTTTACACTTTTTGTCCTTTTTGAAAAAGATCATCCTTGAATTTTTAAATGTTAAGGGCCACAGGGTGTCTATTTTCTTTTTTTCACAAAATTATAAATATTTCTTAACTTCAAATAGAATTAAGGCTTTGCTTAGCAATATATTGCTATATATTTATTTTCAATATATTGCTAGGAAGGTTCGCACAATAAAAAGGAGCCATTGTGCTTGACAGGTTCTTTAGGAGAGCTCTGGGACAAAGACAGCCTCTGAGCTCAGCATAAATAGAATTAATTTCTCCCTAGCTGTCCCTAAGCTGTCTTGATTTTCTTGTATATATCTTATCATTTTATCCAGTATCACTTTTCTCTCTTTATGTTTTACCATATTATCTCATCTATGATTCACCTCCCACGGCTGTTTCTCCTACAGTGATGGATCTTTGCTTTGTTCTCATGCAAATTTTTCCAAGGCTGCCTTGAGCAGTGTCACCACGCACATTGTCAGTGTGTAATGGGGTCAAATACCCTTCTCTTCAGTGGATACAGAGGATCTACCAGTAGCAGAAACAATGTCTTCTCAACACACAGGAGACTGTCCGTTTTTGTGGGTGTTACTCAGGGGTTCCTTCTACCCGTGTATCACAGACTTGTACCTCTTAGGACTCATTTTAAATTGTTTTCTGGAACAGTAGTGTGTTTAGATAGAAGAATCTGCTACTCTGCACAGCTTTTGATTGTCCAGATCTCTTAGGATTCTGTATTGTGAAGGATCATCTGCAGGCTTCATTTAACTCGTCTTTTTCAGGGCCATAAGGACATCAGGAATGTACTCATCTCTACTATCTTCATCCTGTACATTTGACTAGTTGTTTGTTTGTTTGTTTGTTTGTTGTTGTTTGTTTGTTTTTAAAAGGAAAAAGGAGAGTTTTGGGATCCTACGTATGGTGCATGCTGTTGTTGTAGAACTGATGTTGTATGGACCTACGGACCTCTCCCATTTACTGTAAGATTGCCTGCAATTACAGAGGACTGGATGCCATAATGCAGCTAGACCTGCACTCCCTTCAGTAGACAGGTAGCCAGAAACTCAGACTGGCTCCCAGAATGGGCTCCATCTCCAGCCCCTTTGAAGGGGGCTATGATGGCTTCTTAACTAAGCAGGAACTGCTTTTCACAGTACGTGCTCCACAACTTCCCTCTCCTTCACTGAGCCCCTCAGTTAAAACAGTATTTCTCTGCGAACAGCTTCTCAGGAGCTCTGCGTGCCTTGATCTTTCCTTCAGAGCAAGTTCAGAATCCACAAGAGATTCTTGGGCATTTAGAAGTCCTGCCAGAACAAAGTCTGGGCTCCTGTAGCATTTTTGGAAAATGGGAGGTAGGTAGCAGAGAATCAAGTGTCTGCTGGAGGAAGGGTATCTGAAAGGAAGGCATTTTGGGGACAGGATGATGAAGCTAAGTAGCGTGGGAGAGAGGGCAGCCCCGGAGATTTTGCCAGGAGTTTGGCTAACACTTCAAAGTTTGTAAGACTTCCTGCAGATTTTCCATGAGCCACCAGGACCTCTAGGCTACCTTAAATTTCTCCTGGTCATCGTAACACTCTGAATTCACCAGCGGTCAGCTTCCCAAACTCACCTCACACATTTATTGGCTTTTGCCAAGATCCACTGCAAAAAACTAATTTAATATTTCTAGGTGGACCAGCAGAATCTGAAAAAGTGTCACCATAACTCGCTTTGCTGACAAAGCTTTTTCTCAAAGTTTCTCAAAGGGCTTGAAAGCAGTTTGAATTTCACTAAAAACGTCAACAATGATGATAATGATGATGTGCTATAGAAACCCTACCTATGCAAAATGTGAAGTCAGAACAACCTTTCCTGAGATTTTTAGGAAATAGAGAATAGTGTGCAAGTAACTCTCAATATGAGTTTTAACTTATGCCATCTTCATAATTAGGTTTTTAAAGATGAATTATTTTTTTTATTGGAGCAGCTAGTGACTTCACTTTAGAAATTAGTTCAGAATTGGACTACCAGCAAAAGTTAGGGTAGATGGTTTTATTTTTCCTTATCATGTGAATGCCAGAAAACCTCTGCTCTGTCTGTAAAATTTCCATATGCTGACCAAACAAATGCATGTTGCAGCTACCCCCTTCATAATAAAGTGCACATTTCCACTGATACAAACTTTGACAAACTCATATGCCTGCTACAAGCTACAGAAACTGAAACTGGACTAAGACATTTGATCCTATCCACTTGACCTCTAACAGCATCAATCCTGCCCAGAAAAGAAGTTAGAAATGCTCTATTAAATAGGCTTTTTCATCTCACTCCCTTGACAAAAGTGGCCTGAAAGAAATATTTCTGAAGAAATATTGCTTTCTTTTAAGTTAAAATTTTTATTTTCCTGAGTTGAGTCCTTATAAAAATTGCTGGACTGACAACCCTAGTAGCTGATATCCTCTATCTGTTTAGATTACAGAGAGCATTAACCATCTTTTCTTGCAAATGATTCAACTCTGACCTGCGTACAGTTTGGTTTCCACATATATTCACATCTAAGCATCTCAGATAAGACAGTCAGCGGTGCTAATTGGTGCATTAATTTCGCGATGTTGATTACTGTCTGCTAGGAAAGGGGTCAAGCCCACCATCTGATTTTGCACCGATCACCAAACAACTGAGAGATGATAAAAATTTTGTTCTTACCAAATGAGACAGATACAGTTCAAACACTGATTGTTTTCCAAACTCTTTAGCCAACTGTTCCCTACTTCTGAATACGTCCACAACAGTGAAAAATTCTCCAAAATATAAGTTTTACCTTTTTATGAGCTGCCAAGCATGAACTTGCTGTTCTAATCATGAATATACTGTAAAACTACACCACAAATGTGAGAAAATTTTGGAATATTCCATCACAGTAATGAGAAGACTCTTTTCTAGACATTACACCAGATATGTCTGTAGGTTCCTGAGCATAATTTGAGCAGCTGGGACATCTTAGGCTGCACATTTTCATCAATTCTCCAACTTGTATTCCAGCCTTACTAGTACTCTGCCATGGCTGCAGGTTGTAGCAGAGCCGTGGACACACGTTTGTCACTAGTAATCTAAAGGTAATTGGAACACGCAATAACAGTAAACACATGTCTGGCTTACATCTCTGTTCCCGCATTGCCAATTTTATGGGAATCACACTGGAGCTAGATGACAGTGAAAAAATCGCAAGAGTGCTTTGGTCTTTTTGTCCAGGATAGATAGATGTCGATCTAAGAATTGTATTGCTTTGAGGTTGGACAATGTTTCAAAACCTGTTTAGTTTGTTCTGCCTTTCCTGACCATTGTAGATAGAATGCCTAAATTTTGTACCTTTGATATAATTTTTTTTTTTTTTTTGCATTGAACAAGTTCTTATTTAGGAATGAAAAGCAGTTGTGATCAAATACTATTGATAAACATGAGAGAACGACTTTTCTGTTACAGCAACAAAGTACTTCATTTTACTCCCATGCAAACCTATGTAACTCTCTCTCAGAAAAAGACCATCAAAACTGAAATCAATTTAAAATAATCCCGCAGTACTGGTATCAAACAATGATAATGGTAAATCCCTGAAATGTGAATTCCTCAAAAAAGATGTAGAAATAAAGCAAGCAGATTTATGCAGAACAGCATCATCATGGGCATTAGGGTGTAGGTGGGCATAGGATGTAGGCGTAGGACATACACCCTTACCTTTAAGTGCTGACATTTGGGTTTTGATAAACAGATTCACAATTTTATATCCAAAAAATGATTAGAAAATACAAAAAAGTATGGTAAAATCATAATGTTCTTGCTCTTACTATAAGGAATAGTATTTCATGGAACATATGGTGTGATGTAGAAAATTAATCTGTATTAAAAGAAAAATGGCCAGAAGTGATCACATAATTAAAGGAAATTTAAAAAAAAAATGTATGTTTCTGTCAGATGATTCTCTTTCTAATGTAAACATAAAATGTGTAGTTGTGTTTTAAACTAACAGTTTGGTGCATTCCAAATCTAAGTGCTATCTGATGTTCTGGATTCCTCTCCATACTCTCTAAAAAGGTGTTCAATCAGGTGGTATCTTGCAGTCCTTTGAACAAGTAGCATTTCCATTGTTGCCCCAATTGCATCTGAAAGATGCATGTGTTAGATTGCGCGCAACAGAGAAAGCATAAGCTTGTACTCAGGTTTGATAGGTTTGCATTTGTCAAGGGAAAACTAAAAAGATTGAGACTCTGATATAAAACTCACTCTGAAATGCCACCTTTTACTTTTCACTTCATTCACTGAAGACTTCTGTTTGTCATTGCAAGGCGTTAATTTCAGCTAGATTAGGTAAATAAAAATTACATCCTGAGCATTTTGCTGCCCCTGCTTTTGGTAGAAGAAGATTTTGCTGAGGACATTTGATTCAGTTGTTGTACCTGGTTCTTTAAGAGAAATATCCATAGAACAGCTGATTTCTTTCAGCACAATTTTCCTTAGGATTACTAGAATAACTAAAATGGCTCTTCCCCAAACTTCAACATGCAGCTGTCAGAGCCCAGACTCTCCAAGCCAGAACATTCTTATCAGTACAGAAGAATTTGGGATCCCATTTGTAATGCAAATTGCCCAGGCAAATCGTCATTGTCAAATGCATTGGAGAACAGAATATTCTCATTGAACAAATTACTCACCAAGAATCACAGCAACAACAGTGAAGAGCACAAAGGCATTCCTCAATAAGTAACTTTTAACATCATCCTTTGTTATGCTCTGCACCTTTTTTTTTGCCAGAAGTGTACGTTTCCGGACTCCTTGTTGAAAGCGTTCCATCCTACTTCCACTTTTGGGATTTTCTCCGTTACCTTTAGTCATCTACCTTGCAGAAAGTTTTCTCTTACAATTAACTTCTGTTAAAATCCCTTCAAAAAAGTGGGAGACCCTTTTCTGTGGGAGGTACAGGAGAAACCTGTAAGACAAGAAATATCAAATATTACAATAAGATTTCAGAGGAATTATTAGCCATATGTTTACATGGAAGCAGATATTCTTCATGTTTCAGTAAAACCTTTATTATTTGTAGTATCAAATCTGTTGACTGTCAGAAGAACCCTTTAAAAGAAAGACTTTATGGGCTGTTCAGATAGGTATCCGGTGTCTTCAGAAATTAATCTGAGTTTGCTGTCATTCTGTAAAACCCAGAAGTAACTTTTTTGCAGTTGCTAGAGATATAATACCATAACATGGGTACAATTCGTGGAAGTATAAGGCACTACAATGTATAAAACTACCTGTCAGTTAGTAGTCTGTCACTACTTTTCATCTGTTTAGCAGGCCCACGTCACCTGAAAAAAAATCTAGCTCACCTTCACTATAACCAATGGAGAGAAATATTTTGCTTGAACTGGAACATTTAAAATGTTCTGCATTTCAGATGTTTTTAAATGGTTGACTGCATTGTCTGAATTCCTCCTTTTCACATGGCAAAACACAGCAGGAATAGTTCATTTATCCCTCAACCACTATTTAGAAGATATGCCTTTGACAGTTTTATGTTGATAACATTCGTCTTTGAAGTGTATAAACTATTTGGAGCACATCTGTAAAGCATCAGAAGTTATATCCCACTTAGCTTGTCGCTTCCAACTGTAATACAAGTTCACACTGCTAGCTTGGTCTGACAGCAACTATGGGGATATAATCTGATTTTAAGAAATCACACACCGAATCAACCTTCAAAAGTTTTAATACTAAAAATCCTTCATTAAGACATTATTTTTTGTTTAAAAATGAAATATTTATGGCTGCTTAGTAAGAACTTAATTAATAATGGAGTCTGCAGAAAGTGTTTTCCAGACTGAAAATCCAGTTTTCTGAAGTGTTAGTTAATACACCAGCATGTTTTTATGAGGCAATTAGAAATTTAGAAATGTTCAGAGTTGTTTCCAGTGAAATCCGTTTCCATTTATACACAGCCCAACTGTAACATCTGAGTAAAGGTAGTGCCTAACCCCCCCCCC
>VXAL01010851.1:0-89460 GCA_013399475.1 Chauna torquata
TTACCACGTAAATCCAATACAGATAGTTACCAAACTGAGAAAGCCTTTGTGCTGTCTAGCATTTGGTACCTCCTGCTGTTGAAAATGATCCAGCTAGTGAAGATATGTCCTCCTTTCTGGTACATTTGCTTTGCATCATGCTGTGTGCTGACTGAGTATGTTCATTACCCTTACAGATAGCATTTATATCCACAGGTTCCTGGAAGTTTTCCTCATCTACTGCCATTCAGCAAACCAGTGGCTGACCATTGAGAAGTACATGACTGGCGAGTTTCGGAAATACAACAACAACAACGGAGATGAGATTACTCCCAGCAGCTTGCTTGAAGAGCTGATGCTGGCCTTCTCTCACTGGACCTATGTGTATACTCGTGGGGAGCTCCTTGTCCTGGATTTGCAAGGTGACTGCTAGCATGGGATCACTAGCTTTAAATCCAGTGAAAAACAATTTTCTTAAAAGAGAACTTAATACTGAGAAAAGGGGCAAATTCTGTTCTTTTCTACATACTGGCAAAGCTCAAGCACCCTCTGGTATCTGTTGTGAGATGCTGATAAATATGCATCGACAGAAACACTCTGGATTAATGTAGGTGTTAAGGGACAATAATTTGACTTCAAGTACATTTAGGCTGAATGGACAAACAGCAGGTAGTTAAAGTGGACAGGAGCATTTTAGCCAGCTCCAGGGAAACACTCCGCAGATAAGGTATTTTTATTTTTGTTAAGATATATAAATAATACAGAGATTCAATGTATCCATGTATATAGGCATACTTAATGTGTGTGTGTATATCAGTCCGATGAGTTCACATGGCTGTCTGTATTTTTTTATTTTTCTTCTTAATAAATCTGTAGGCAGTTTACATAAGCTGCAAGCCGCAGTGCTATTCACAAAGTCTGGTGGCTCTTTCAAAGAGCATGTGATCACTTTTTACTGTACATGTATAAATAGGAACATGGCATATTTTAAAGAGATAAAACAGTTGACAATGTTCAGAAGATGAACAGCACCCATCAAATGGTATAAACACCATTGTTTGTCATTTCTGTCAAGGGAAATGTGTATGGGTAGACAGAGACTTAACATATTTACATTTCACAGCATCCAGAAGCTGTGAATTACAAAAAGACATGCTTATTATGCAAAATAAACCTATAATTCCGTCCTTGCCTTCACTTGGTTTTAGCAGCACATGAAAAAAATACAGAGAGAGTAAGTGTGTCTCCAGCCATAGCCTACTAGAATTTGTCTTAAGTTTGCTTGGGTTTATTATACAACTCTTGACAGTTCCAGACCAACTGCATTGGCTCAAATGTGGCGAATCTAAACATCTATGTAAATCTCGTCAAGACGGGAGCTTCAGTTTCCATCTCAAGAGAGGAAATGGACTGAAATCTGCTCTAGTTTTGGTCGCATGTTTATCTTGTAGTTCTCTTATCTGGCACTTAGGAAGAGTGCAAGGTCTGCTCCCTTTCGAGTTCTGATACGATTAATCTCTATCACAAGTTATATAATACTGGGGCCATCTCCACATACATATACATTACATTTTGTCTAATTTATGTGAACTGAAATGACTTTCATTGAAGACTATTGCAATATGGGGGTGTTTCAATTACAAAATGCTCTTTCCGTAATATTTACTGGTATTTGAAATAATTAATTAATGATTGAAATAAAAATAATTGCATATTATATGCTTATAGAATCTCTTATTCAGTGTAAGAGTACAACAATTTCCTCAGATGTAAGGAAAAGAGCTTTTCAATAAAATCATTTCGTCATTTTTGGGAAAACTGCAACATAGGTATCAGCAGTCAGTTAATATAATGAACTTATTTAATCCACTTCTGTGGCCACCCAGAAGAAAAAGAGAGAACAGACCCAAACATTTGCACATCACAAAATTGAATAATGAGTTGTGGCTTGTCGTGTTTGCAGCCTTGAAGGGAGTATGTATCTGGGAGTAGGTCTATTGGTATCAGTAAGATGCACCTTCGAGTACTTTAATTCCAAATTAAATAAAAGACTTACTGCTGGTCACATTTTGCTTAGATATTTCAGCTTCAGCATAATGTTTACTGCTTACAAGTATTTGCATAAGCCTTCTGTCTACATATAAATAAACCACAAAACAGGTAAGTCAGGACTGTAATAAGAACTCTGTATGTTTGCCAATATTTAACAGGTTTTTATAGTCATGGCATTTTCTTTCTAGCTCATGACCATTTTAACTGTGACACTTTATGATCTAAAATGAAAATGGATAATTACATTTTTCTTAGGTACCAGGTTATGAAATCATGACTATCTTCTCTTGTAACACACACTGTTGATTTTATTGTAGGTGTTGGGGAAAACCTTACAGATCCATCTGTGATTAAACCTGAAGACAAAAAGTAGGTTTCTCTCTAATGAAATTATCATTCATGTCTAACATTCTGCTGGCAGTCTATATATTTAGGGCATTTTTTATGTTCTGCATGAGAGATTTGATTCATTGCATGGTGTTTGGGTTAAATGAAGTTGTGATGGCAATGAGAAGGCTGCGTCCTCTGCTGCATTTTGATGGAATGTAGACTTGGGGACCTGTGTGTGTTCCAGCTCCCCCCATGTGCTGAGCAGTGTGTGAAAGGTGGTAAAAGTCTATGTTGCTGTGCTGGGAGCACAGGAGTTTTCTAGTGCTGTGCAAGGAGAACAGGAGTAGGAGCTTGAAGACTGCGTAAGTTTTCTAGCAAAATTGTACATAAGGAGTTTATCAGTAACTTAAATGTTGTAGTCTGGTTTCCCCTGCCTAGTGAGGCACTGTTTCTTTGAGTATACAGGGCCACATGGCTCAAGGAGAGGGCCTTTGGATCTCTGATCTTTCCAACAGGTCCTAGTGGTGCATTTAAGCATACTGCATGTTAAAAACCCAGAGCTGAGATGCACAGATATTAAATCTTGTGTGGGAGGTTACAAAAACAGAGAGACTATGCAAAAATAGACTGCCTTCATGCATCAGGTTGCAGAAACTGAGCTGACATCTAGGCAGACATCACAGAAAATATTCCCACCAGTCCTCACTGTGGACTATGAGACAAACAGAACTGACTCCTTGGTACACACCCCTGCACCGTTTCTGTCTTGCTGTGCAATGGCTATTCTCCCATCCTGTGACCTTGCTCCTTGGTTGTATGTGCTGTAGTGGAGCAGAGGAGAAGCAGTGGTGTCAGTGGGTACTACACTGCCAAGTCCTGTTTTCTGGGGAGTCTTCCTAAACCCACACATCTCTCCAGCTGTGCCTGGGCATTCCTGCCTCTCCACTGCCTTGTGCTCAGCTTTAACTCCCTGTCACTCAGCTCATGTCATCTGATTGAAGGGGTATCTCATGTTTGGAAGGAAGTCTGAATAGTCTTATTCAATACAAAGGGAAATTAACTACAGAAATATCAGATGATTAGCCTAGAACTCAGAATAAGTTAATTTTGGAAGCAGGTACTTAGTTCTATAATCATCATTAATATTTCATTAATAAAATTAGTGATAAATGACTATTAATGTATGAATGCTTAATTATGGATGCAGGTGTATTGTCCATATAATATTTATTTTGGAAGCAACATCAAAAATAAGCTGAACACCTCACAGTGACAAAGTCTTCATAGAATAATAGAATGCGTTGAGTTGGGAGGGTCCTTAAAGATCATCTAGTGCCAAGCCCCATGCCTTGGACACCTCCCACTAGATCAGGTTACCCAAAGCCCCATCCAGCCTGGCCTTGAACACTTCCAGGGATGGGGCATCCACAACTTCTCAGGGCACCCTGTCCCAGCGCCTCACCACCCTCATAGTGAAGAATTTATTCCTAATGTCTAACCTAAACCTACCCTCTTTTAATTTACAACCATCACCCCTTGGCCTATCACCACACTCCCTGATAAAGAATCTCTCCGAGCCTGTATTTGTGCTTGGGATTGCCTTGACCCATGTGCAGGACTTTGCACTTGGCCTTGTTGAACTTCATGAGGTTTGCATGGGCCCCCATCCCAAGCCTGTCAAGGTCCCTCTGGATGGCATCCCTTCTCTCCAGCTTGTCTACTGCACCACATAGCTTGGTGTCGTCTGCAAACTTGTGGAAGGTGCACTCAATCCCACTGTCGATGTCATCGACAAAGATCTCTTTGCTGTGAGTAGGTCATAGGATCATGACAGAAACACAAGGATAGCTTAGGATAGAGAGGCAGAAACGTTGATTATGTAGCTGTTCACTACACACATTTGAACAAACATTGTAAAGGTATTGCTACAGATGTAAAATATATGGTTTGCTACTATTCAAATGGATTTTTTGTACCAGTGGAAGCAAATGTAGAACCTAAACAAACTATAATAGTTATTACTGACAAGTGTGACTGGTCATTAGACCACAGTACTTCACATGGCAACTCAGCTTATCCTCTTTAAAATAGGAATAATATTTACCTGCATTATCTAGAAGCACATGTTTCTTAGCATTCTTCTGGATTATCTTTGTTACCGAATTATTTTGTCACAGTTACTAAAATTTGATCACACAGATTTTATTTTAGAACTTCTTTTTGTTTTGTTTCTATCATCTGCAAAACTGTCAAGTCCTAGTTAAAGAGCAAATGTTGATGAATTAATCAAAACCAGCTTGATTTTCTTATATTCTGGGAAATCTTCAGGAGAGCAAGTTGTGAAGCTATGTTGTTTTAATTCAGGGATCTAAAGGAATAAGGCAGTGAAACCGTGGATGTATTCTGTATGCAGCGAGCAGATACCCAATTCTAAGAAACACTTTCTAAAATAATAACAGTAATGATGTAGAAGCATTATCTTTGCTTTAACTTTCATTTGCTCACAAGGGAAACATTTCTGGCATTATCAAGATCTGATTTAAGTTTTCATTTGTAAAGAAGATACTTAATCAAAACCTGTGCACTGCCTCAAAAGTTGGTTTGAGCTCACATTCTGTTAGAAGCCTGGGAGAAAATAGATAGCAACTGACTGATGGGGCTGATACAAATTTTAGCACTACTTATAATTACATTATTTATGGTTTGTTTTTTTTTTTAATTCCATTGATTTAGTGGCTCATACCATTATCTTGCAATGAGTCTTTTCTTTCATGCATCCTGCATGCTCTTTCATGCATCCTGCATGCTGTCTTGAAATTGACTTTTCAATGCCAAAATATGACCTCTGGCTCTGCGATAGTGTGTTGTATCTTTGGTTTATATACAGTACCAGGATAAAAAACAACAGATCAATTTGGAAAGTATGTCTGATACTGCGGAATCTCAGGCAGAACCTGAGCTCATGTAAATTGGTGTAACTTCATGGGTGTTAACATCAGTTGAAGATCTGACCACATGCACCACAGAGGATTTGTGAGGTGATAAAATGATGCAGGTATAATGTTCATGAGAAGATTTCCTTTAAAATGGAGGTAGTCGAGCAGCAAGGCTGTGACACAGTGCAGTCCCTGCAGACTCCTGTAGCACTGAAAAGTTGGGAAGAATTGCCTCGTAAGTACTCTGGATGTTCTTCTCAGAGCGTAATACTTGCCAAGTCCATAACAAACTCCATGCTGGTAAAGCTTTCGCAGACACTGAGTGCAGAATGTCTGTAGAGCAGATTCAGAGATGAGGAAAATACTTGGCTGAGTTTCAAATTGGAAAGAACTGATGCATTATGCCTACTGAGGGAGGTGAGGAAAAGGGCACTGGTGGACAAAAATCTCATTACAAACATGTGAAAGGAGGAGTCAGAGGTGCTAGGTCTCTTATTCTTGCTTTTGAAAACTCTCAAGCAGATATGGATGGGCTGGAGGCTGTATTATAAGTGGAGCCAAATTCTCTGAAGTTACTCATTAGCATGCATTTTGAAGAACAAATCCATTGAATCTTTACCAAACTGTGCAATTTCAGCCAAACAATTTACAGCTGAATTGCTGCCAACAGATAAAATACCTGCATGAACTGAACCTCTGCTGTAGACACCTGCACAACTGAAACAGGTGGACAGGAAGCTAAGTCTGCAAAAACATACTGATTAAATGAAACGGGTGCTTCCCTGGAAAGGTGCAGCTTGCCATGAAGCCCCCATTACTTTCCATCAGTAAAGGTCTATAGATGTCTTGTTGTCTGCTTTGAGCACTTGTAGCTCTGTCTTGACTGTGAGGAGCACTGTTTGCATCAGTATACTCTGTGCTACTTGATTGGCAGACAGGACCAATCTGGTAAGATCTGCTAGGCATTTATGGAGCGTAACTATGAAGTAAGGTTCTCCACAAAGGGAGGAGCAGGGTTTTTTTTGTTTGTTTGTTTTTGTTTTGTTTTTAAGTCTATTAGCTCATATTTATGCACTGATATGAGATAGAAAAGCTGGGCTTGGGTTTTTTCTCTCCTTGGAGACAAAATCAGACCATGAATAACCAGGAGAATGACCTTGTTTATAAAACATTTGTAGGGTTAGAAAGGACATGAAGAGTTCAGCTGGTTCTTCTGCACTAGGTCATTCCTGTGTCAGGCCTTACAGCTCTTGCATAGCCAACTTTCCAGAACATCTGTTTTCAATAATTTACCATCCTTACTGTTTGAAAGATTTTTTCTGCTTCTCCGCTTGAAGCATTTCTTTCTGGTCCTGTCTACTGTTGACACAGAGAAAAAAATTTCAACAATTTCAAAGGTAGTCACCATCTTCTTCAATTTCTTTCTTTTGTTTTTAGGCCACCGCCATGTCATGACTTACAGACGGCTGGCCATTCTTGTTATTTTCTTAACTTATCCATATATTTCTTGAAATAGTTTTCCAAATACTCTTGTACCATTACCAGTGCTTAGTAGAGAAGAAAGATTACTTCGTATGTGTTGCAGACAGTATCCCTGTTTGTATATCCCACAACAGCATGAGAAAATTATCAGTTTGTATTGTGGTGCTGGCTACACTCTGCATGGAATAATAGTTAGATCAGGAGAAGTATCACTGTGGTTCTGTAGCCTTGGCTTTATTGAAGTCTTCCCAATTTTCTGTACTTGCCCAAGCGAATACTTGGGCATACTCGATTCTTACTGGCATTTTACCAGATTATACCAAGGGATAGAAATGGCTATGTAACATCATGTCATCTAAAGTGTATATATGACACTTAAGTAATATGCCACTTCTTACATGTTTTGTTGTATTAATTAGCAGTAAAAGCTGGATAGTCTAATCCTGCAAATGATCCAGAAGACAGGTAATCTTCACTGTCTGCCAGAAATTAGATACAAGTCGTTTTGACTATTCATTACTCTTCTGCTCTGTGAAAGAGGAGTGTCATATCACTGGTTCCTTTAGAATATATTTTCTTAGTGTGGATTACAGATAGATTTGAGAGAGTTAAAGTCTTTTTCTATAGCTTCTCAGAGCTGTAATTGATTTCAGATTTTAAAATGTGTTGTTTCCACTCTGCATATCATTAAAATAAAATACTAGCATTCATAAAGTTTCTTTGGAAGTGTTTCTTGTGTGCTGTGTTCTGTGATGTCTGGAATGTCAATTAAATTCTTGAGAAAAATAGTGGAGCAATATTGAAATTAATGAACACTGATGTTTCAGACAACATTAAGAATCTGTTATAATTATGTGGTACTTCTAATACATGTGTGGATATAGCTTGCTTCTGTTTGTAATTGTGTTGGCCTCACACATATACACTTGCATATACACTTCCACAAATGGATCCCTTAGTAATGTTGCTGAATTGGCCAGAGTGCAGACACATGGAAATGAGCATAGAAAGAAGCCAATAAATTTTAAAGCCTTGCCTGCCAGCGGTATACTATGTTCTTTTCCTGTGTTGCATATTGATGTGACTTGGGCTCTGCTTGCTTTCGGTTTTCTGTTCTTAAGTAAGGCAAAAGTAAGTTTTGCTAGCTCTGGTTTGTTCCCAGGTGCCCACTGGTAAAACACAGACCAAACCATTCGTATGATGAGAATGAACTGTGGCTGCAACAGTCATTCTGGCTCTGGCATGCACTGTCTTAGTATCACTGTGCCCAAATTTCCTTTGAGCATTTTAGTAGGAACTGCTGGGTCTGTCCTGTCTCCCTGTAGAGCAGGCCACAGTCACACTGCATCTCTGAGATGCTGCAGAAAGGGAAAGTAGCCATGGTGTATATATAGACTAATCCTTTACCAGAATTGGTGGTTTCCTTGTCTCAGAGCTGAGAAACTGGAGATGTACACTAAGTTTTGATTGTCTTTATCCTCTCTCTCCCCTACAGTTGCATTATTTCGAATTCATTGATTATGTGCTATTATTACTTTTAGATCTGGAAAGATGGTATTTGGACCAGCAAACCTAGGAGAAGATGCAATAAGAAACTTCATCGCAAAGCATCGTTGTAACTCTTGCTGCAGGAGACTGAAGCTTCCTGGTATTCAGAATAAAGATTAATTTTTAACCTATGTCTAACTTCCTAAGTGCAAGGTAGTAGAGACCTAGGTGAGCTGTAACAACAAGGACAGAAATTCTACAGAGCTGAGAGATTATAGCTGGCACACTCACTCTGGGCAAACGCAAATAAGAGAATATTGATCTTTTACTTTGCTCTTTTGCCCAGCAGCCATGTTAGCATTCAGTGTGAAAGCTTCTACCCATTGAATTGTTTGCTTTGCTATGCAAAATGATAGATCATTTTTCCAGGGTGATCGCTAGACATCAACAATAATTTTTAGAATGAGAAAGAGTAATGATCTAAAAATTAGCAAGGCATTAACCAGGGAAAATCTCACTGGAGCTTTCCTGGCCCTTGGATAGGGTCCTATACACTGCAGCTCTGAATTACTGCTTAGCTGGATTGCTGATTGTTCATGTTAGGTTTGATAGAATGGCCTTCTGTTCATTGTGGTGCAGATTTAAAAAGCTCAAAGCCATAATAGATTGTTATTTTGGATGAATTTCCACCTGCATATGTTTTTTCCAGAGGAAGACTTCTTTTCAGTGCCTACATGGAATAATAATTGCTGTTTGATTTGGAAACAGGAACTGCGGTGTTATTGTTTTGGATTATTTGTGTTTGTGGCAGCTAGAGATAACAGACGGGAAAATCAGCTCAGTAGACACAGTAAGGGAGGGTTCATTCATATCAGCTCACGCCATTTTTGGCCCCTTCAAGGCTCTCTTTCCACTGGCTCTGATTTGCCCTGCTGCAGGTTTTCTTCCTCCTGGGAGCTGCTAACAGACTGCAGGCCACCAGTTGCAGGGTTGGACACTCTGCCCAGAGTGTATGCGCTGTTCAAATATTTACTTTGTTAAATCATTGAATTTATTTTCTTCATAGAATCATAGAATGGCTTGGGTTGGAAGAAACCTTAAAGACCATCTAGTTCCAACCCCCCTCCCATGGGCAGGGATGCCACCCACTAGATCAGGTTGCCCCAAGCCCCATCCAGCCTGGCCTTGAACACTTCCAGGGATGGGGCATCCACAGCTTCTTTGGGCAACCTGTTCCAGTGCCTCACCACCCTCTGAGTAAGGAATTTCCTCGTAACATCTAATCTAAATCTCCCCTTTTGTAGTTTAAAACTGTTCCCCCTTGTCCTATCATTATCTGCCTGAGTAAAAAGTCACTCTCCATCTGTTGTATATGCCCCCTTTAAGTACTGAAAGGCCACAGTGAGGTCTCCCTGGAGCCTTCTCTTCTCCAGGCTGAATGTCCCCAGCTCTCTCAGCCTCTCTTCACAAGAGAGGTGCTCTAGCCCTCTGATTATCTTTGTGGCCCTCCTCTGGATCTGTTCTAACAGCTCCACCTCTTTCTTGTGCTAGGGGCCTCAGACCTGGATGCAGCACTCCAAGTGGGGCCACATGAGGGCAGAGCAGAGGGGGACAATCACCTCCCTTGACCTGCTGGCCATGCCTCTGTTGATGCAGCCCAGGATGCAGTTGGTTTTCTGAGCTGTAAGCGTACACTGCCAGCTCATGTTGAGCTTTTCACCCACCAGAACCCCCAAGTCCTTCTCCACAGGGTTGCTGTCAATGAGTTCTTCTCCCAGTCTGTACTCATGCCTGGGATTGCCCTGACCCAGGTGCAGCACCTTGCACTTGGACTTCTTGAACCTCATTAGGTTCACATGGGCCTGCTTCTCAAGCTTGTCATCTTCTTGCCATAGATTTGAGAAGAAACAAATGCACAATGGAAAGGCTCTGTCCAGCCTTTGAAGGAGAAATGGAGACAAGCGCCAGAGGAACTGAGGATGCAAACGAGCCTTTGGAGTATGACACACGGCTGTGAAGCAGTGGTTGTGAGCAGTGCCTGCATTTGCATGTTTGAAAACCTGTCCCTCACCACTGGCATGGGTCAGTCCAAACGAACAAAACATAGATGTCTGAGTGCAACGTCAGTCTGCACTGGACAGACGCTATAGGCAAGGAATCAAAGAAATCTCTTTATTTATTTCCTTCCCATGGTGTTGTGCTGGTCCTTTTTGTACTGCTCAGTAAATTGCTGGCAGCAGGTCACCTTTCAGCTGGATCACCTGTCCCATCAGTGCCTTTTTTTGGAAATGTGGATGACAGTTCCAAACTATGCTTGCTTAGGAAAATGGGTGTGACAAAAGTATTTGCAGGGGGGAGCAGTTTCATTTGATTTGTCTTTCTACTCTTTAGCAAATAACTGAATGTATATACATGTAAATCACTCATTTTCAGATGCTGAGCCCACTCAGCCCTGTGCCTGCTTTTGCCCTGTGTATAGGAGACTCTCCAAGACATTACAGAAGTACTATTTTCTTTTTTGTGTTGACTTTGATACAGAGACACCAAAAATACACAAGTAATAAGTTAGTGTTTTAAACAATAGCCACTGATATGGCAAGTGTACTGCAGTATTTCATGGGAGCTTCATCCTGAATCCTTTTCACATACCAAGAACAAGTCAAACAGTGAAGGGTTAGATTATTGGGCCACAAACATCATTAGCCTTTCTTATTTTGTGTTGATGAAATTGATACATCCATGATCTTTAGTTCAAACGTAAAAAATAACCTTGAATGTGATTCTAATTTTAACAGGATCTGCCTTTCTTTATAATGTGTTAGCTTCAGAGTGTTTTAAAGTATTTAGGAGGTCAATTGCAAAAAGGTTTGAAAAGTCACAAAGAGTAGTGTGTTCCATTTGGTATTTAACTTCATATTGTCCTTCATACGTAGGACTATTTTCTACTAATGGTGCAGTAATATGCTTTTGCAGCATATTCATCTGTGTTTCTATTGATTTTGTCTGATTGCAGTATAGAATCTCATGAGACATGAAAATCAATTATATGCAATATGACTTTTGTAGAGTAAGGATTGAAATGAACTGCTCAGCACAAATATCTAACACAACTCATGTTACAAATCACTTTTACCATTAAAGCATCTTTGTAATTTTGTATTAAGAGTAGAAATACTTAATGCTGAAATGTAAATTAACAGTAAGATTTATACCTGAATAAGAAACAAAATCATAATTCCATCACAGTGGACAGTAAATTTTAATACTTAATAAATCTACTTGTTAGATCTACCATTCATTTGGTATACTTAGAAAATGTCTGTGTACACATAGGAATTAGAATCACAGAATCATGGAATGGTTTCAGTTGGAAGGGACCTTACAGACCATCTAGTTCCAATGCCCCTGCCATGGGCAGGGATGTCACCCACTAGATCAGGTTGCCCTAAGCCCCATCCAACCTGGCCTCGAACACTTCCAGGGATGGGGCATCCACAACTTCTCTGGACAACCTGTTCCAGTGCCTCACCACCCTCATAGTGAAGAATTTCTTCCTTATATCTAACCTAAACTTACCCTCTTTCAGTTAAAAACCATTAGCCCTTGTCCTATCACTGCACTCCCTGATGAAGAGTCCCTCCCCATTTTTCCTATAGGCCTCCTTTAAGTACTGGAAGGCAGCTCTAAGATCCTCCCAGAGCTTCTAGGCTAAATAACCGCAACTTTCTCAGCCTTTCTTCACAGGAGAGGTGCTCCGGCCCTCTGATTATCTTTGTGGCCCTCCTCTGGACTCACTCCAACACGTCCACGTCTTTGTTATGCTGCAGGCTGCAGACCTGGATGCGGTACTCCAGGTGGGATCTCATGAGAGCACAGTAGAGGGAGTGAATCACCTCCTTCAGCCTGCTAGCTATGCTTCTTTTGATGCAGCCCAGGACATGGTTGGCCTTCTGAAGAAGTTATATGTTCCCAGTTTTTATATTGATTATGATATTGGTTATGACATTGGTGCAATCACCTACACTAAGTTCAGCTGAGATGCCTTGAGTTCCTGAGAGCATCCTGTGCACACACAGGAAAATTGATTCTTTTTGCTTATTATATTCTTCTTTTTTTTTAAAATCTTTTGTCCCTACTAGCTTGTACTGTTCATTTTGCAAAAAAAAACCAAAACAAACAAACAAAGAAAAAAACACCACCACCACCACCAAAAAACTTTTTTTTCCTTTTTTCCTTTTTTTTTTTTTGAAGCAGTTCAAAGTATCAGAAGACTTAGCTTACCTTTTATACCTCTGTGAAAGAGGTTATCTCTCTCTCACAGGTAACCTTTTGCAGCTTATCAGTGAGATTGTTTAACTGTGTCTCTACAGAACGATGGTGGATTTTTATTCCTTTCCTGATAAAGCAGTAGTTCTGCTTCCAGTGACTATCATCTTAAAGTTGGGCTTTAGGGATATATGCGCTTACACACATACATCTATAGATGCTTTGAAGACTGAACTTTCTCTAAAGGATCTCTAACTGTTAGTATACCTTTAAATACAGTCAAGTTAAGTGACGCTTAATATGTCTTCAGAGCCAAAGACAGTTTTAAGTCCTGCCCTGATAGTGCTGCTTTCCTCAATCATTGCTGTAAGTTCTTGCATCCAGAGATGCAAGAATTGTTAACACTGTTCTATTAGACACAAAAAATAACCTCCACACCAGGCTGGACCCGAGTACCTTTAGTTTCTTTTCAAGTTTTGAAGGTATTCCCTGAAGTCATTCTTCAGATTATCTTTTCTTGACAACTCTCCTGTTGCCTTTGAGAGTGAATTGCTTCTGTGTTCATAGCAATACTTGTGAGAATGGGTATGGTGTAAATCAGTGTAGATTCATTCATAGCAATACTTGTGAGAATGGGTATGGTGTAAATCAGTGTAGATTCATTTTATTCATTTTTGTTTTGTACTCATCCAGGTACATACTACTTCTCCTCAAATCAGGGATCCTTGCAAGATACTCGTCTGTGTTAAAGTTGACACAAACATGTTTGATACCAGATTTTGTGAAGTATTAATGTGATGAAATGAGAAAAGGATGCATTTGAAAATGTTCCATTATACACTTCTATCAGACCACTAATTATTCCGGGCATGTAGACACTAAGCTGAAAAATTCCATTGATTCTGAGCTTAATTAGCTTTTCTCACTTTACTTTTTGCACTTTTTTTGATAGGGCTGATTCACATTTTACTGAAATGTAAGTTTTGGTAATCTGGGCAAAGATCTTTTTTCATCCTTAACTTTGTTATAGCTTGGTAATAAATTACAATGAAATTATTATTATTGTTATTGTTATTGTTTCATTTGAGTCTTTGGTGTCTTTCTTACAACAATTTCTGTACATTCTTAAAATTCTTCTTTGACATCTGAACACTGGCCTCACATTGAAGCCCAGACCCACTGAAAACACGAGAAAAAGCCAGAAGCCTTTAGTGGGGACAGCAATAAACTCCATACTAAAACTATGGTGCATGCAGAATGAAAGATTTTCAGTACAGAGTTCTTTCTCTACTTGCTTGACAGCCACTGTGGAAGAGGAGATCCTGCATGTCAAACCATAGAGTTTTCTGATTATTAGTTTCAGTATTTGTTTTTGCTTAAAAGCATATTTAGGATTTTTTTTTTTTTAATACTTCTGATGGATTCAAAGAAAAACCCTACTTTGCTCGAATAGGAAAGGCAGTAAATTTCTGAAAAAAGTTGAAACCAAAAAATTTATAAACTCACATGTTAATATGATCTTAAAGGAAGCTTTATGTTTTGAGAATCATAGAAGAGCTGGAGTAGACCTGTGAATAACACCTAGCAGAGTGAGAGGTAGAATATGGACACAAAATAATGAAGACAGAAGATGCCTAAGGCTGATCTCAAATATCTGCTATGCATCCAATTAAGGAATCTGGGAGAAGTGGAGCTAAGCTTAGAGGACCTCACAGCACAGCGGCTGACCAGGACAGTTTTCAAAGACCCCATAACAACAAATGAGACCTTGAGCTGGCCATGAACTACCCCTGTGCCGCTAACTGGATTTAAAATTGGCCTCAAATGAACTGGAGGACTGGATTATCTTCAGATGACTCCTGGGCAACAAACAAGGCCAGGCTGACCTCAAATGATCACTAGAGGAAACTAGCTAGAGTTAAGGTTGATCTCAGATGACTGCTGTGCAGGTTAATTGGCTCTGAGTTTGACTTCAAATAAATTCTGAAATAAAAACATGGGCAAGGTTGACCCTGGGAAATTTATGAGCTGTAAGGCTGACCTTCATGTTATTCTCACAACATGATTTCATGTTATTCTCAAGTGACCTTTTTTAGCTAATTTGCTATCATTATGTTGACCTCAGATGAGCCTTGAGGATCAAACAAGGGCCAGTTTGACCTCAAGTGACCTCCACTAATAATTAGAGCTCATGTTTTATCTGAACTGAGTTCTTGCCAAAACCTCACATGACCCTGCAGTGAGATTTGAATATGAAGTTGACCTCAGGTGACCCCAGACAGGAAACAAGGACTGCGATTGCCCTCTGGTGACCCCTGAGCACCAAACAAGCACCTCAAATGACAACCCAAACAATTAATTGGATCTCAGCTTTAACTTAAATGACCTCAGGCACCAAAAAATATGCTGCACTGGCCTCAGGTGAACCCTGACATCTCAGGCTCTCTGGTTGACCTCAGATGAACCATGGCAGCTTAATTGGATCTCAAGCTGACCTTAAATGATTGCTCCCTCCCCCAAATGAGAACAATGTTGATCTTAAGTGACCCCTGTGCATGTAATTGGATGTCAGGTTGACCTCTGATGATCCTGGGCTTCAAACAACAACCTACTTGACCTCCAACAACTCCTTAGATATACCTAGGTCTCATGATGATGTCAGGTTACTCCTCTGAACAGGTTAATTGGCCTTTAAGTTGACCTCAGATGATGTAATGGTGATTATTTAGCCCTCAAATTGACCTCAAATGACCCCCCGTGCAGGAAGCAATGGCTGTGGTGACCTCCAGTGACTCTGGTCAGGTTAATTCACTCTCATGTTGACCTCAAGTGGCCCCAGGCTGGTAGTTGAATCTCAAGTCCAGTTCAGATGACCATTGGGCCTCCTAATTGGACCTCAGCTAGATTTCAAATGACTCCTGACAAACTCTTGGTCCAAACTTACCTATTTCCTCAGTACTGCTAGTCAAGGCCATGTAGCTGAGCCTGGGATCCATGGACCCCAGGCAAACTGGAGCTATGTCTGTCTTCAGATAACCTGACTGGCAAATTGAGAATTTCCTTCTGCATAGGACCACAGTGCATCAACCTGACGACAGCAGCTGACTTCAGCTGACCTCTTACCAAAAAAAATATGGCTACACTTAAACGTACAAACCCTCTGATTGATGAATAGATGTAATGCTTGAGATCTTTTGTGTAGTGTATTCAGGATGAGAGCAGAAAGACATAGCTCATTCTGGGCATGAACCCCAGCCTGCACTCCATTTCAAGTGACCATTGCGTATGAAAAAGACAACCTTTTTCCATTTCCGTGGTCCTTTTTCAAGAAGGTGCTTGACTGCAGGTAGCTGATCTGTATACAGATGTGGCAGAAACCGATCTCTGTTAATCCCAAATAGCAAACTGTATCTCACAGTAGCTGTCCTTCAGCAGTAGCTGTGTGGAGAACTGTATTGGTATGTTAAATCAGAGAATTTTTCAGTGTTTGATCTCCAACTATATGCTCAGCAGAAGACTGAGGTGGTATTTGACCTGAGTATATCTTTAAGCATGAAACTTTTCATTTTCTTATCTTCTTCTTCTTCCTCCGCTACCAAATCCTACCTCAATAGTTGATCTCAGGTAATCCCTGAGCAACACATGTAGTAGACAGATAAGTCTGTTACATCTGACCAGCAGTCTGGAACAACAGTTAAGTTATGTTTACAAAGTTTTGGGCAGGTGAGTTAAACAGCATAAATGTATACATGTGTAAATAAGGCAACAATTGTCCATGTTGGTCCCTACACCTATTTGCTGGGTAGCATTAACATCTGAAGGACCTCATACAGTGAATTGGGGTAGCAATTGATCTTCACTGACCCTTGAGCTGTAAACTAGGGCAGGCATTGACCTCCAAGTACACAGCTTTGGCCATAGATGACTACAGAAGGTCTAGTGGGAATGAATATGGATCTGGGGGACCTTATGTGGCCACTGTAAAGTCAGCAGTGGCTGTTCATTTCAGCTGAACTCAATTTAACTATTAATTTTTATCAGTGTTTTCTGGGTAGCAAATTGAAACAGTAAGTGACCTTTGGACTCATGACCCTGGAGTCCAAATGTGGGACATACAGTTGTGTTTAATTTCACGTCCCTGAATAATTAATTGGGAGAGTAATTGACTTCGTATGACTCCTTTGAATTAGAGAAGTAAATGACCTTGTTGCACCGTAAACAGTAAAGCTGCAATCTGCATCCATAGTTAACCTCATTTGACACCGTTACAAGAGGTAGTGGCAGAATATGATCTCAGCTAATGCCCCCTCTCTCCTATTTGAATCTGGAGTTTTAAATTAGGCCAATATGTTTAACGTTAATGACATCTGAATAGCAAATAAAGGCTGACAGGTATCTAAGGAGAGTTTGAGCACCAAACCATGTGGGAGCTGAACCTCAGATTTTTATGGACTAGGACATAGAGTCTACAAGTGACTTCTTATGAACGTGGGTAGGAAGCTGAAGCTGGCTGCTGTAGTTCCTGAGGTCACCCATTACCCATCTTGTGATGGGCTGTCAACTGGTATGCAGAGTGCCTGTCCTGTACTGGTGTCCTACTGAAACCTTAAACTCAACATTTCAGTCTTCTGAGCTGAGGACTTCTGAAATGTCATTCATAATTCTACATTACCCATTAAAGGGACATCACTTCTACACAATCCTGAGTAAAAATCAGACCTAAAGGAAACCTGCAACTTTGCCATTAACTTCAGTGGAGCCAGGACTTAAACTCAGATTTCAGTACCTAAGTAAAAGGTCTGTCTGCCTAGCCATTTCTCCAAATGTCTTTTCCTGTCTACAAGACCGACTTGGATCCACAGCTTTTTGGTACTATCAGAACTTGTGGAAGTGAAAAATGCCATTTGTCCTAAAGAAAGAGTTCCCAGTGAAGATTCAATAATATTTAAGACAACACATCTTATTCCATCCATCCTACAACATAAGACTATCAGAATTATTTAGGTGTCTAACACACCCTTCAGAATCCACACTAAATCTGACTGTATTAATATCATATTAGGTTTTCTATCAAGCCAGACATGAAATTAACTTAATACTTGAATTCTACGCGAGTAAAAGCATTCGCTGAGAATTTCTGTGCCTTCTGCTTACAGCACTGAATTACTTTCCATCAGATAGATTCCCCAGAGGTGAATGCAACACAAACACTTCTGGCAGGATCGCCAAGCCTGTCTGCTTCTTAATGCCTTAATTATACAACAGAGGTGTAGTTGCTGCTGTAGATCCAGCTTGCATGGGTGCCAGTGGTCATCTATTATCAGCTGCAAATGACCTTCCAGCTACAAGGATGATAGGTGATACCAACTAGAAAGGACATTAACAGTAAATCACAACATACAAAATGATACAGCATTCCACATTTAAAAGAAAATCAGCCTTAGTTCCGTGCTAAGTAATATTCATTATCTTGCTTTGTATCAGAAATGGAAATGCTGTTCTGTCCTCCATTCCACAATATGCCAAATACTATGTTAGAAGTCCTGCACTGTGTGATGTGCTCTCACCTAGACAGAAAGAAATGTTTCTACTTCAAGTCCCATTGGAAACTCAAACTCTCTTATGTACTACTATGTAGTTTGCTGATTTTTCCTTGGATGTTTAATGTTTCCTTTGCTTTTAACTATGGACACGAACCATGTTACCTAAGTGATTCAAGCATACTCTGATAATATGTGAATGTGTAGCCACTGGAAATGCCTTAGGGTCAAATTGGACAAGTATAAATTTCCCAAATTAGAAAAATATCCTCTCCTCCCCTCCTTCCCTCGAACACTGACTCTTGTAGCTACTTTACCCCTACCAGAATATTACAATCACAGAGCATAGATCAAATATACTGTCATTGCAAATGTGCCTGTGTAGGAGGGCCTACTGCTTGTGTATTAGTGCGTGTGGCAGTGTGTGGAGGGGAGATTGTGTTATGGGTTGTGGCAGAAGGCTGACATTTTCTGGATGGGCAGAGCTAAGGTGATGGAGTTTGACTGGAAGTATGCCAAACCTGCTTTCTTCATTTGGTGAAATCCTAATATGGAATGGATATTGACCTAAAATTAATAGACTTTCTGGAAAGCTATGTAGAGCTCTGATGTTTAAATTAAATTTCTGTAGACACAACTATATTACTATCTTTTAAGTACATAATAGATCATTATGAAACAAATTGGATAGGCTAAGTACCAGCACAGAATGGATTTGCTGTCTTTTTCCTCTGCACGAATGTCTGCACTAATTGGAAACCCTGGGATTCCCAAGAGAGAAGTCAGACAGCTGGCTGTTTACCCTCTATGTGCCAGCAAATTTCAGATAATTGCTTTACCAACCTACATTCTTGCTTCTGTTTAATTAATATAACACAATTATTTATGCGAATAAAGATTAAATTGTTGTGCTTTTTGTGTCCTTTAAATATAACACTGTTGCTCCAGATCCACGGAAGCACTGAAGACACTAACACAAGAAGAGTTTTAAGTTGCGCATTTTTGTCCATCAACTGTTTTTGACTGTTGGGGGGAAGAAATGGAAACCAGCACATCAGGGATGCACAGTTTTAATTACCAGACAGCCAGTGAAGATTTTTATTTACCACCATTGACTACCATTAGGTGAGCATCAGAAAACCTTCGTTTTCCTAGGGCTTTGCACCTTCATAGTAAATGGCTTGCTTTTGCATTACTTCTTAGTTAAAGGAATATATTTTTCAAGCCTCTTCTAGCCTTTAATCCTATAGCCTCCCTTAGCAGACATAGAAATTCTACACCAGTCTCCCTCACTTCAATATCAGACCATTACCCTTACCCTCAATTTTCATCTTACATAATACATACTACCATTCTGCATCTGCTTTCTATCATGCACTCTCGTCTTGGTCTTCTAGAGCACTCTGTAGCTGAAGGCCTCCTTTTAGCAATCTTTCCTATACTGCACTCTTGTCTTACATGTTTCACTAACCATGGCCTCACTCAACTTCTACCCACTAGTTTTCATTCCCTTAGCTATCTCAATACCTCCCTGCTATGGGATCCAGTCCTGGATCTTATGTTGTACTCAGTCATGATGCTCTGAGCAGACCACAAAGGAGAGCAGCAGCAGCAAATTTCTGCCCCAGAAATTCTGAATTTCTGAGAACATGTACTCAAGACAACAAACACATGAGCAAGCTGCTACTGTGTTTGCTGCTCTGTGGTATTTGTTCACAAGTAAATCCAAAGTTGTTTTCTCTCCCCTTATGGAGGGCTAAATTACTGCATTTTTGTCTATGGGCTGAAATGTCTGTTTGGGAAGCAATCTGAAACTTTTTTTTACCACTACAGTAACATCTTAGCTATCCTCTCAACAGCCTGTTATACTAGAAAGCCAGGTGAAATTTAGAAAGTTAGCCAGGTTAGTTACATCTTTGTATCCAGAGGTGGGCCATCATGTGGCCGAAAGGAAGGGAAGCCTTACCAGACAGCATGATTTGCTTTGTCTTTTCTGGGCCCTCCCTTGATACTTCTTTTTTTTCTTCAGCTATTTCACTGGAGTCACTGTCTTTCCAGTTGATACCTGCCGTAAGTGCTATACTCTTATTACAACAAGCTCATTACTGTTTTCCTTATCAAACCAAACCTTAACTCTCTCTCTGGGACCATGGCAGAATGACCCACTGGCCCCTGTGGAACTGAGAATCATTTAGTATACAATAGAAACCTTACCAAAAACCCTTCTATTCAATATACAAATTGTGACCAAAATAATAACAAACACACACACACGCGCGCGCACAAACACACACAAACACGCGCACGCACACACACACACACACATGTATTAGTTTGGCAGATACCAAGCATCTGCATGTGCTTCATGGGACTGTGTTTCTTGAACATAGCCCTTGCCACAGGTAGGTTTGCCTACAGCCTAATCCTTGTCAAATCCTTTAATCCTGAAAGAAACAGCATACACAATTCCTGTCAGGGTGTGAAGGTAACCTGCGCTGCCCAGGAAACCTGCTTTAATTATTTAAGCCAACACCCTAGTAATACACAATGAAACACTTGTACAACAGTCTTTTCACGAGCCTCCCGCATACTTGTTTGCCACTTCTTGTTGCTTCTTTCTTTCTCTAAAATTGTTGGAAGAAAGACTTGAGGACCAAGTCGGTCTCTTTGTGCCTGTAAAGCAAGAGTAATACATAGCATGCTTTGTTTCCTGCTGAAGAATACTAAATATCTGATGTGCTTTTCACCACAGGTTGCATTTCAAAGCTAGGGGATGTGATTCCTGCACTTAGACACGTAAAATTGTATAAAGAGAATATATTTTCCTCTATTGATATCACTGCTTTTTAAGGGTAGGCAAAGTAAGCAACCAACTGCTTATTGAGGTAATACAGAGGGCAAAAAAAGCACATTTTCAAACAAAAATATCTGGCAATATCTACAAATATCTGGCAATAATTAATCTTTTGATTTGTTTTGTATTTGTTTGGGTGCTAAGACCTTTACTTCTGTTGTTTAGGGTCAGGCACATAATTTGTCCAGCAGTTGCACTTGGCTTCCCAACACAGCTGCTTATGTGGGAATGGGTTTGAACTGTGAGAAACCTGCATTACATTTTTTGCAAAGCTCATATCTGGTTGCTCCTTGGCACCACATCTACCCAGCACTATTTATGTAATCAGTTACTCCAATAGTGTAAGTCTGGGTTTTTGTTGTTCTTTTGTTATAAATAACCAGTCTCAATGGTACAAACCAGACCAACCAACCAAATGAACAAAACCAGTAAAACCCTACCAGTAGGGTTTTTGGAGACTGTCATGCCCGTTGTTACAAAATCATATTATAAACCGCAAAATCTGCACCTGTGTTTTGTGGCATTCACCTTTGGGTACAAATCCCTTCCTCACAGACCAGCCTGTCTACCTGCTTGAGCACACCAATGGAGTCTGGCCCAGGAGCTTAGAATTGGGCTTGTAGCACAGCTGTGGAAAGGAACACATGAGCTCACAAAGAGATCCCTCCCTGCTTCTCCTCAGACCACTGAAATCAAGGGTACAGCAATGACATCTAATTGCAACATGCAGGGTTCACAACATGGAAGAAATTATAGACAGTGCTGCTGCCAGCTTTCCAATTAAAATTTGACAGATTTTGTAAAATTATCATTTCTTTTAGCAAGCATCTGTGTTACCAAAACAAAACAATACAAAACAAACAAAAAAAACAATAACACCCTGCTTTCTGCCTCCCCCCGCCAGCATAAAAAGCACTGCAAAAATTAAAGACCTTGCTCAACTGCTGATATTTACTATCCAGTTCAGGAAAAAGCAAAAATACATGGAAATAAAATAAAAAATAGGAAAGCAATGTGAATGGGAGGTAGAGATGAAAGGATATTTTATACTTTATTATTTATTATTTCTTTATTACGTATTTTATTTTTTCCTAGCCTAACAGTGCTAGGAAGCCCAGCCTTGCAGCTAGTTTCACCCACGTGAATACAAACCCTTCTTTTTCTGTAAATCTGCTCTTTCATTCAGTGCTATGCTAAGGTAAGTCTTCTGAAGTGGTGATAAATTACAGTGGAAGTGATGTAAGGAATCAGATCCTTGTATTTTCAGATGAACTTACTGCAGCATCTTTCAAGGTGGGACTGCAGGTTTTTTTGGAGTACTTAAAGCTTATTGCTTTAATAATAAGGTCTGAAATGTGATGCCAAATGAATAACACACAAATAAATTGCTCATAAAGAGCAGCTGATACTTTAAAAAGTCTTTTTTTTTTTTTTTTTGGACCTTTAAAAAGTCTNCCTTTAAAAAGTCTTTTTTTTTTTTTTTTGGACCTATGTCTCAGAGCACACATGAAGCCTAGGATTCAGACACAGTAGTTAAGGCAACTTTAGATGCCCTATGAGGACAGACCTATAGCTTGAATCCAGCTTGAGGTCCCAGGTGGACTGAGCTTTTGACAGGCTTCTTGATTTTGCTAGTGTCTCCAGGGTCCTCTGACTGTCATTGCTTAGCAGCTGCATCCCAGTAATTCTTGGTATTTGAAATAATTACCTGGTCTCCTCTCCTTGGAACAGCAGAACTAGACTTCCCTTCACCCACAGATTGCAAAATGGCTTGCAGATCTGCATAAAGTCTGTTTTAAATATTGTCATTCCCTCCAATTTTCCAAGCAAATACTTATGCATGATGCTCTCTGAAACAGTTTAATGAGTAGAGAGAGCTCTGTATGCTCACTTCTTCCTATAAATATCTTCCATTTATTAGGTACTGTGCTCTTTTTAGTTTTCTGTCTTGAATTTGCAATTGCATGCACTTTACTTGATTACCTAGTAGAAAGTCCAAAAATGCAGACATTAACTTGATATTGCTGGCAGTGTGCCCTCTGCTCAAATGGTAATGTCCTTTCATATTCTCTCATTGTTCTAGGCCATGCTGAAGTGGAACATCCCAGCAAAGAGAAAGACTCCTTCCCCTCCTTCCCCTCCATCTCAGTCCTAATTCCAGTCCCTATCTAGGTATTGAACTCAGGTTAATAAAAGAGATGGATTAAGGCACTACCGAGCTCCCATGCTGACTTCATGAAAGCTTTTCTTTGAAATTCTCCATTATCTGAACAGCTCTGTTAACCAAATCTATTATCTTTCCCCCTTGGTTTTCAAGTTGAGAAAGGAAAAGCAACTTCTTTAATGGCCCACAGATTGATGATTAACATTTTACATGTCCCTGCTGGTAAGTAAAAGAACTGCTTTGTGGACAGTGAAAATGCTGGAGAGAAGGAAGCGGGAGTCAACTTATGTTACTAAGTTGTACTGCTTCATTAATCACAATCTTTTTTTATTGCATTGCTCAAAGCCAAACCCATTCTACTTCTCGGGAATGGGTTAGATCAAAACCAAGTACTCTTAATGCACCTTTGACATCTGGCCTAGCAGCTGGCTATCTGCTAATATTGCTCTTAAGAAGTGTCAGGAGCCACATTTACTGTGACCATTCTAGCCCTTCTGATTTAAGCTACTGTAGAGGGCAATGAATTACCTTAAAGGAGCTCCTCTGGAAAGCCCTAAGTTTTATGCTGGACCCCTGCCAGCCTCACTACTTCATGAGTATGAACAATCAGACAATTGAACTGATTTGACTTTGCCACTCCTGGAGTTTCATTGCCTTTAACCTTGGGATGTAATGATGGTAATGCCATGCTAAGTGCCTCTCCTACCAGGGGGAATAGGGTTTGTCAGCTCAAGTAGGGCACCCATTCTTGTTAGCTGAAAACTGCACTGATTTGCAGTGAGAGGGGAAATAGATTGGGCATGATTAACACCACTTTGAATGCAGCTTATTTTCTTTTCAATCTTTTGAAGGTGGGAAGTGCCCAGATGTAATTATTTATGTTTTAATTGTAAGCTCATTACCAAGCAGGGTTGATCTTAGCTTTTTTTTCTTCTTTTTTTTTTTTTCTTTCCTTCTTCTTCTTCTTCTTCTTCTTCTTCTTCTTCTTCTTCTTCTTCTTCTTCTTCTTCTTCTTCTTTTTCTTCTTCTTCTTCTTCTTCTTCTTCTTCTTCTTCTTCTTCTTCTTCTTCTTCTTCTTCTTCTTCTTCCACTTCTTCTCTTTGATGTCTACTATAGAATCGATAACATCAGCCTAAAATATTTCTACCCCCGTGCCTGCAGGCAGAGCAATGATGGGTTGGTTTGATTTTGGGCTATATTAAAAATTGAGGCTATTGTTCCTCTCTGATGAAGGTGCTGTGAGAGTTTTCCTTTCCTGGCACTGGAAGATTAAGAAATAAGATCTGGTCAGTGAAAATTGCCAGTCCATATCTGGTAGGACAAAGTACAGAGTCCTCAGCTTTCCATATGGCATGTTGCCTTCTTTGTTTCCTAGTTATTTTCCTGTGCCCTTTCATGTTATCTACTTCTGACTCTCTTGACTTGACAAAAACCTGGGCAAGGAGATGATGACAAGATTGAACAGCTGTTTAACAGTTTTTATAGTAACCCGTCCCTTCTCAGACAGAAGGCTTTTGACAGAGTCATCAACTTTCTTCACAGATGTTGTGGTCAGAGGAGGCTGCTGTACTCTTCTGTTCTGACCCATAGAAAACAGAGGCTCCTGTCCAACAATGTCCACGTCACTGAGCAGGAGTCTGTGTTCTTGCTGGGGCCTATTCAAGAAGTCTATATGCTCAAGGAACATTTCTTGTCATATTGCAACCTAAAAGCTCTGACTAATATTTTCTAGACAATCTTGGTGTGAAAGAGATGAAGGAGGCTTTGGTTAATACTTCAGCCTGTAAACCATATGGTGTAGGGACCAGCATGCATTCACCGCCACCATTCCCACTGTCAGTAACACACAGCAAAGGGGCAGAGCAGATGCTGGGGACCAGTGAGACCTTAAATGCCTGTAGCTGTCTTCACCAGAAGGCAAGGACCAGTGATGTGATTATAATGTTACAGTTACAGAGAAGAATGAAAGGCCCTTTTGGACAAATTGGTCCAAAAAACATGGTCCGTCTCTGCCTGCTTAGGAGGGGGCAATGCTGGGGAACGTTTTTGAAGGCTGAGTCTTACCGGGGGAGGGATAGAGGTGCTGCTCCCTCTGTGAGTTGAGTGCAAGCCTAGAAGCTGAGCAACTCAGTTGCCACAATGATGTGCTCTTCTTAGGAGTCCTGCCTTACACAGGAAAGTACTGTGGCACAGTGTGTCAATGGGCAGTAGCTGGTTTTTTTGAGGAGAAAGAAACTTCCATGGAAAATATTTGCCTCTCAGGCCTCTGTCTCTTCCAGCGATACACAAATAACACCTTTCTCAAAGCCTAGTGTTTCTTATCAAACATCAATGCTTGTTCCAGGCCTTTTTATAACACAAGTGGGAGTCCAACTCTTCAAATACTCATCTGCATCAACTCCCACTTGGCAGCTACTCAGATGAGTCTCAGTCACTCAAAGTAGGAGCCTCAGGGCAATTGGAGCTGGGGTGGGAGTATGATGAGGACACCGTAGTGGACCTGGCAGTTATCTGCTCCTGTTGGAGTTAAACAGGCATAATTCATTGTTTTGAGGAGATCCAAATTCAAACTGAAAAAAGAAAATTAAACCAGCTTTCACTGTGAGGGGAAACGGAGTATTTGGACTGCTGTGCAGGCTCCGTCTTCTTATTGAACATTGTTATCTCCCTGTTTGCCATTGGCACCTTCACACTGATTCACCTCTTCCATGTTCTTCTAAACCTTACTCCTTATGTCAAGCATTTGTTATAGAAACTTGGTACTTTCACTGCATTCTCTATTTCTCAGGAAATTTCAGCAGAGCAGCTCTGCAGACAACTCTGGATGTAGACATGAACCCAGCCACACACAAGATTTTGCAGAAACACATGCTCCAATTCATTATGCCCATATTCAGTTAGTTAGTATTATGATTGCCCTAAAAAGGACATGAAGAACATTGGGAAGGAAGAACAGAGTTGTGTCTTGATAGTGACTTATTCAGGAACGTTTCATTAGTGGCATCTGTGAGCCAAGCTTAGAGCTGACTTTCACACGGCACACATATTGCTTGTTTCTGGGAGCAAAGTGTTAATTTTGGAACTTACCCAGGTGTTTCCATGGGGATCCACATCTATACTTCCTAGCTGCTGATGCTGCAGCACATGCATGGAGGTATTCAGCCGGATGTGATGGAGAGAACGTTTCTTCTACATTCTTCTACTTTTTAGCTACAGGGGAGTGGTGGTATACATCCCTATCTGCATGGGCTATCGGGGCTGCAGTTAGAAGCAAATGACTATGAAATTACTTGATGATGTCATCTAAATTTCAGAAGGAGCAAAATTTAACCTATCTTTAGTGAATGCTATTTTAAAGCCTTCTACTTAGAGCCACATTTTGGGCACTGCTGTGGGGGCAAATACGCAGCAAAAACAAAAACCAAGAAACTAAACTGATTGCATTCAACCCCTAGGGAGCAATACTGGGCCCCACATTGTTTAACGTCTTCGTAAGTGATCTGGCTGATGGGATTGAAAGCACCATGACCAAGTTTGCAGATGACACTAAACTGGGTGGTAAGATGGACATGTCAGAGGGAGAGTCATCTTATAGAGACACATGGACAGGATGGAAGAGTGGGCAAGCAAGAACAGTATGAAGTTTATCAAAGGCAAGTGCAAGGTCCTGCACCTGGGACAACAAAACCAAAGAGCCCAGTGAGCTGTGTGGTTAGGGGAGCAGCCTTGCTGAAAGGGCCCTGGGGGTTCTGTTGGACAGCAAGCTGAACGTGAGTCAGCAGTGCACTGCTGCAGCAATGAAGGCCAATGGGATCCTGGGCATTACTAGCAGAGTTAAAGATGTGATCATCCCACTCTACTCAGTGCTTGTCAGGCAGCATCTGGTGTACTGTGTCTAGTTCTGGTCCCCAAAATTCAAAAAAGGCACGGACAGACTGGAGAGGGTCCAAAGGAGAGCCATGAAGAACAGCAAAGGGCTGGAGATCCTACCCTATAAGAAAAGATTGAAGGAGTTAGGTCTTTTCACCCTGGAGAAGAGAAGGGTTGGGGGACCTCATCACAGCATTCCAGTACTTAAAGGGTGGCTACAAAGAGTATAGAGGTGCTCTTCACAAGAAGACACATGGAGAAGACAAGGGGCAACAGGTACAAGCTGCACCAGCAGAGGTTTCATCTGTATATAAGAAAAAAAATTCTGTACAGTGAGAACAATCAATCACTGGAACAACCTCCCCAGGGATGTGGTAGAATCACCATCACTGGAGGTTTTCAAGATGTGATTGTACAGGCTGCTAGATAATCTCACCTAGGCTCCCATTTCCCATGAAATATTGAACCTGATGACCTTCCAAGGTCCCTTCCAACATGGACTGTTCTATGATTCTGTGATTCTATCACCTATGGGCTGGAAATTCCTGTTTAAGCCAGAATTCTCAGTAACTAAGACCAGTGACAAAGGACCAGCATATGTAATGATGAAAGATAATGAGAAAGTTTCCCACCTGCTCTGAACGTTTCCTTGGCATCATACCAACCTGCAAGATGTTTGGCCAAAGGCAGACAAGAAACAAAATTCAGCAAACAACCTTTATATGACAAAGGGGTTCTTTTGTACACTGGTAGGGTTTGTGCAGCCAGTCTGGAATTTGGATTTCAGTATGAGTGTTTTAGCTTAAACAGACTGAATTTATGTAGAAAATCCTGAGAGCTTGGTGAGCAGCTATATTTCTGGCCTGTCATTATTTTACTTTACACTTGCAAATATGTAGTTTATGTACACATTTATTTAAGTAAATTTTATCCTTGTACAGTGATTTTCTGCATCTAGTTGCATCACTGTCAAGTAATGCTGCTGGTTTCAGTGGAGTGACTATGGGTTAAAACTTCTATAAAAGGAGCACTCTTGACTATCAAATGTGTAAACCATTGCTTGTTCCATGTGCTCATACTTTTCTTACAAATATTTTCTAAGGGAATCCTTTTGAACATTAAATAAATGATTATAATTTTAAAAAGCTCTATTTCAAAATAACATGATGGTTGTGTTTGAAGCATGTGATTGTATTGGTATTTTGTCTACTTGACACTGGAAAAACATAATTTCTAATGGAACAAAACAGATTGGTCAGATGAGAAGTACTTCTGCCTGCACCTCTCTGCTGGAGACAGGATGAAATTAATATTTTTACTATAAGTTGATCTTTCCAATAGAGGGCAGTGTGTCAGTGACTCCCTACACTGCAACACTGCCTTGTGCTGGAAATAATGTTACAGAAGCTCAAACAGATGTCCAAGTTCAACACAGCATTGGAAAGCAAATCTCTTGGGAAACAGGATAAATAGATGATGACAAAGGCTTTTAATGCCTTAGACTCTCCTAATAGAGGCCAGCCATTAGTTCAAGTGGCTCTAAATTATGGTCTGTAAATTTAAAATGGAAAAATTGGAGTTATTCTCTGTGCTGTTGATGCAAGCACTTGCTGGGTGCATTTTGGTCACATTTGATAATACGAGTTGTGTACAGCCATTAAATGACTGAAAAAGTTTAAATGGAATTTCTGTTACTGTCTTTCAGTGGTGTTTGCTCTGTAATCTTTCCATAGAATATCATAAAGATACCGTTTTCTTTTAAATTTAATAAAAAAAATATCAGGTTTACATCCTTTTTTATTGTCTTTTGTAACAATATTCTTCACAGCAAAACTGTGTCTACAGGAAAATATTTTTCACTGAAAGAACGCTAGAACTAATACTAATTGTTTTTTTGACTATGTATGTTTTCATTAACATCAGTCACAAATGACCTGAAACAGCTTTTTCTGGATAATATCTCTTCCCAGGGGCTGAAGGTTCAACACCTTTGAAAGCGCAAAGCTTATTTTGATTGTACTCACTGCATGTTTTCAAACTAAAACAAAAAAGACAAATTTGACTTTCCCGTTTCATACAAAGGTTTTGAAATCTGTTGGTTTGGTTCAGTGATGTTTAGAAGTCATGAGCTGTAATAGGCATGCTTTACTACTCTTCACAGAAGGTGTAAATGATGTGAATTCAGTAGAACTGGGTATCCTTTTGCATGCAGCGTTGAAGTTTAGGAGTGACTATTTTAAATCCCAATCTACAAACAGCCACAGCTTCTCAGGGTGCTTTGTCAGTGATATGACAGGATTGCAGAATTTTCTCTTAAGTATGAACACATTGTTACACTTCAGACTAACTTGCACAAAGCAAGTCACTCTGGGACACTGGAACAATAACTCAGCTCAGAGAGGGGCAGAGTGGATTTCATTAGTAACCCAGATGGCAGCAAGGGAATGATGCAGATGTTGCCAAGACAATATGGGTTTATTTGATAACATCTGGAAACCTCACAGTAAAGATGAAGACAGTGCATATACCTCAAAAGTGCCAAGAAATACATAAATAGATACACAGATGCCAAATCACCTGCTTGCCTAAAATGACAGGAGTAATCAATGATCAGAACTAACGTCCCCAAAACATGGTGTTTAAACTTGGTGTTGTGCTCATTTTTCAGTAGGCCTCTCTATTGGCTGTATAATGTTATTATGATTTAGTTCATGAAGAGAAAGATATTAATTCCTTAAAGTAGCATTTTTCTGCATAGCTTTTGGCTGGTAAAATATTCTGTACTTCCTGAAGCTGCTTGGGTAGCTATATTCAGATGATTCCTTACGCACATGCCTAGCTTTAAGCTCATGGAAGAAGTATTGATTTCTTTTGGTAGGATATGAGCTTAAAAGATAGACACAAGCTAATGCCCTGGACTCTACTGGGACTCCTCAAAAGCATGGCCTTCAACCTCCCCACTGTTATAAGGCAGGGAGGGTAGAGAAGAAAATGAATAATGGTAAAGAACCTTTCTAAGGGACAGAAATAGTGGAGTGCCCCTGAAATGTACTTCCCTTTTTCACCCTTTTACCCTGCAGTGCAAGCCATGCAGTTCAGTATTTGTAGCTGGCAAATACAAAGGCCACGGAGCAAAAGGGAGAAATCCTGTATTCCCCTGCACATCTGCTGGGAGTGTCTCCAGAAACACCTAGCAGGAAGCACTGTACACAAAACTATTTTATAACCTGGAAAAGGAAAATTTAATTTCTTTTGTAGTGAGAAGGTGGGCATGTTCATTAGGGCAGCATGGCCATTTAAAGAAGATGAAGACAGGATGAGCTGTCTCCTAATATCATTATCTCCCCACCAGCCCTCTTACCTCCCATTTGATATCATAGTGCTACTGAGTGTGTTGCGTTGCCTCAGGAGAAACCTGGGGGCCCAATTACAAGCTCAGTAAATGAGAAATCTGACTTTTAAGCTGACAGGAAATTTTTATTGGTAAGAGAGTAATACCAAAATATTTTTACTAAAACTTCACATCTGAAAACTCCACTGTGTTTGGTCTTCAGCTGTCACAAGGAAGCAAAGGATATGCTAAACGTGGTGTATGTCAGTCACTGAGTCATTTGGCGGAGGGTTGCAAAGCCAATCAACTGCTACTGCAATTGTCATGGCTCTTTCATTGTAACTGAATGCATTTTTGAATTCCAAGATGTAACAAAAACAGGGGAATAGAAGATACAGTTTTTAAAGCCCTCTGATAAAGGCTTTCCTTAATCTGAAGATATTCCAGGCAAGCTCAGTATTTGCTTAAAATTGCTATTGGTTAATTAGTTGAAATGGAAGCAATGTACACATAAGCTTTATCAGGGCTGGGCTGAATCTGCTGATCATGGAAGTAATCTCTTAAGCTCAGTACTGCATTTACTTTTGTGGGGATTTTGAAGGGAAATCACAACATTTTTTTTCTAAATCACAGATGGTGCCTGATCTGTTTATTTTTATTTATGCAGAATTCCAGGCTTTCGTGTGAAGTGTGTATGTTACACACTTAACATGACACCTCTCTCTATGGACAGCTAAACACTAGTATGTGGTTTCATTGAAGTTGCCCTAGGTTACTCAAAGTGTCCATGTACTAGTGAGAGCTATGACAGAGCTGAGACCTTGAGGAGCAGCAGGTGAAGGTCAAGCAAGGTACCCATGAGCAATGCAGGCAGGACCAACAGACCTCTGTGGCCAACTGAACTGAGCCCTTACAGACAGAACACCTATATGCTCTGATTTTTTAAACATCATGTTTTAATGCATGTCTGTAGGTGGAGGTAATATTTTTATTAGCCTGTTCAATATAATTGAAATAAAAACCCTTCTGGGTTCAGAGGCCCTACATCTAATTGAAGCTATTAAGTCTTCTGTAAGTCTCACTTCTCTCATGTACACAGACCATTAAATGTACATCAAAACTACTAAATAAACAGGAAGTAAGCAAACATTTTCCAGAACAGAAGCATGACCCGTAACACCAAAATTACAGCAACCTTTCGCAACAAACGTGCATTTCACACTGGGAGCAGAACAAATCAGTCTTTATCCTCCCAAAGCAACCTGCAATCCAGCTTTCAAAGTGTATTTTTGAAGATTTCTCTGGGGGATAGGGGTGGAGAAAGGAGGTGAAGGTTGGAGGTGTAGGAAGAGGGGAAAGAGGCAGAGAAATTGCTTAGCCAGCAAGCAATTTGATTTACCCAGTACAAAAGCTGAACTGTTTTGGGGATGTTTATCACATTTCATTAGACAGTTCCTCTAACGAAGATGTTGTGCAAAGTACAGGGTAAGTTATCACAAGGTGCATTCACCTTACATTATGATCCAGAAGGCTACGTTTGTATGAGCATGTAAATAAATGAACATCTGTAAGCGTATAATCCTTCTGGGACTGACAGTGATTGTTATTTCATGCCGTATTGTCTAAAGCATTTCACTGTTGTCTTCATTGAAAGCTCATAGTAATCTGTATCATCGTCTATGTTTCAAAAACTGTAATGTGCAAAATGTATAAGATAGATAGTTCATACATGTAGAAATAAATCTGTTGTGAGCCTGGACAATGGAGTTACACTGACATTGAACTGGCATAACAGAGTAGTGAGCCATGCCCTGTAAGACTTTCATATAACTGTGTTTCAAAATAATGTTCTATGTGTCTTGTCACAAAACGTTGATCACTGTGAGATTTGCCGGTCAGTACCTATGAAAATTTGTTTCTGTCTTTCCGGAAAAGAAGGTACTTTCCTAAAACTTCTCTTCCTAGGCAGACTAGAAAGATAAGCTAGTCTTCAAATACCAAAAACAACCAAACAGTAATGAAATATGAGCTACACCAAATCTATTGATACCGCTTTAAAATACACAGTGTCTGATTTTCTAACTGAAAAAAAATACAGGTTATTACAAAATAAGCACCTGTGACACTGTAACAGTGCCTATTCAAATACCACCGGCATACTTATACAATTCTGTGTTTTGGAACATGTGAATACAACAATCTATTTATTTCACATTGCTAGTAAACTATTCACATTCATGATGTCTGAAACATAGATGTTCTTATGTGAACTGGTTACGACATTTATCTGAAATGATTTCAGATGGATGCAAAATCTCTGGATGAGTCTTAAATCTCTAGGACTTAAAAATCTAATTGTGCTAAGATGCACTTACTCAGAAGCCAAACTTGCATACTTGCATTGTGATTTAAGAAACATTTAAATATATAGTTGGCTTTAAGTGCATGCTTAACAGTTTGCAAAATGAGGCCTTAAATATTGCCTTCTAAATTTTCTTCTGCTTTAATTTAGGCTTCTAAAAATGAAATGATATTATCTTTGAAGGGTACTATCTTCAGCTTCAACAGCTAGCCCTTTCTGTTTCATCTTTCACTATTAATTACCATTAGAAATACACAAACTTAAAAAATATTTGCTATATTTATCTTTTTTTTTTAAAATACAGTATCCTATTTTAAATAAGATAGCCTGTGTTATATTATTGTGCAGTTTGCCTTCATGAAAGTCTCTAGCTTTGTCTTTTCCTCTTCTACTAGCTGAAGCTTTCTTTAAAATAAGTAGAGAAATAAATGAATAAATCTAACAATTTTGCATATTCAAAAGTTGCAGCTATAATTTAAATTGCAAAACAGAGCCACTTTTGGTGCATTGATGAAGCAGCATGCGATACTTAATTCAATAGGTTAAGAGAAATCATGAAAATAAGTATAGACTCCTTATGTTTAGGTTTTTATTTTTACCCTTCTCTTTTGAAATTGCATACACAGTACTTTTTCCTGACAGATCCGGGTGATTTAAAAGAAGGGGNGGGTGATTTAAAAGAAGGGGGAAAAAAAGAACAGAACAGGTTTATTTTCTTATGCAGGGTTTTTTTTTTTTTTTTTAATTTTCTTCAGCATTAAAGAAAAGAACTTCAACATTGATTGTCATTTACAGAAAACATTCAAAAATCATGTGTGCATTATTATGGAATGCTAACAGTATTAAACTAATAATTTACAGGACATAAAATAAGACAAAAATCTATTACATTCTAAAGTAACATAGAACCTTTTCGTTTGACAGGGATGCTGTCCTAAGAAACTCGTGATAAAAAAAGAAAACCCTCAATGGTCACTTTCTAAATGAATCAGGCTGCAGTTTTACTCACATACACATAAATTAGGTCAGTTATATTAAAAAAGGGTTAAAGATCAGAAGAAAACTGCAGATGTAAAAATCCTAGGTGAACTCCTGGATCCATAGAAATCAATGGGGGTTTTGCTGTTGATTTCAATAGAACCAGACTTTTACCCAGTATGTCATTGCTCATTTGTGGTTTTGCTTTTTGCATCTACAAGCCAGTTAAGATACATTATAATTTTTATACAATTAAGCTTCAGAAAAAAAAAAAAATCACTGTTGACTTTGTGAGGCATTTGATTTTAGAAAGGAATTTTCATTCTGCTTTTCAGAGTGATTCGAGTGTTATTTGTATTTTATTTGATTATTTTTTAACATACTGCTTGACAGGCAATGCAACTCTTGTGCGTTACCAACAGTGGTAAGCGTGCTTCTCAAGTAGCACCCCTGCAACAATTCAAATCAAATTGATTTACAACAATGTAACTACAGCCAAGCACCAAACAGCTCAGGGCTTGGAGATCTGGGTCTTAGCATCTCATTTCACTCTAAAAAAATGAACTGAAAATAGAATTAAAAAATTAGATATTTGAAAGTGGGAAGTATATGAAAAATCAGTTTCTCTCATAATCCTAAAAGCAAGGAAGCATTTGCAGGGATATTTCAAAAATATTAGAAAGTTTCATTTAAATCTAAATATCTATTTTATTTATGTTTTTCTTTTTTTATAAATTGGAAATCAGAAAATATTAGCCATTAAAATCACATTGGGATGCAGGAAAAGCATCCAAATAGTTTTTGTGTTATTTATGCTCCTGCCTGTGTTATTACAGCTGTTGATGAACTGGACATAATTTCTTTTTCTATTATGATCTTTAAAACAGATATTTGGTGAAGGTCAGTTATGGCTTCGGATTACAGCTAATGAGTCACCTGACCTCAGATCTGAATAAGAAAGGCATACAAAAATATTTTGCTCATTGGAAAGAAAAAATGTTTCTACTAATATAATCCATGCCAGAAGAATTCATAAAAGCCATATGCTGTAAGGAAACATTATTAGCTTAAGCAACCTTTCTTCAAATCATATTAGTCAAATGCAGTCTGCAGGTATTAATACAATTCTCACTGTACAGACTCAATGGGAGCAGGTTTGATTGACAGCCCCACCTTTTTTTTTTCCCCATTACAAACAGAAGTATACACTAAACATCAACGGCTGGTCAAAAGGCTTTATCTATTACAATCAGTTTCCATAAAAACTGAAGAGTACAATACACTTATAGGAAGCAATTACATAATTTGCTCTTTGATGTTTTTCCTTTTTAAAAAAAATCATTACAAAGTCTTATGCTTAAACAGAGACATAGAAAAAATCAGTGTATTCACTGTCCCCAGTTATATACAGCAAAAATTACAGAGACAGCATACATAGTATTAGACCTTCCACAAGCATATATTAAAAGTAATTACATTTGAAAAAATATTTTATTTGTCTTCTACATTTCTACAATACATACTCAGGTTTCTTTCTTGTTTTGTTTGTTCAGTTTTTAAGTAACTTTCTTTTGTGTTAATCAGATGAGGCAGACAGTGCAGTTGTAAAATAAGGGATTTTGTTGCTATTCTGATTCTTAATTTACTTATACCATCCGTTCATTACAGCCAGAGTAATTAGTTTAACACGGGAATTATCTCACAGCGATTAGCATAAATCTCAAAATACCCCATGCATTTGATTTAGCTGGGTGTTGATAACAGCTTACTTAAGAGTTCTGTTGTGCTTTATTTGTGGCCAGAAGCACAATCTCAGAGCCGCTCCCTGTAGCCTTACAGAGGTCACATTGCAGTCATGCAAGAGGCAAAGACTACCACAGCCAGTTCACTTGCTATGCTACTTAGTGGCATTTTAAGAATAAGTCCATGAATAAATCCCTGTCTACTGCACAAGAATGTGTAGTCCACACTTTGTAGGGTAATGTATTATTAGCATTTCTGATTAACAACAAAACACCTTTTTGCCTGATTCTGACATTGAAGTGACACATTAAAAAAACACAACTGTAGTGCATCTGAATATGAATCCCCATAGAAGCTGACAGCCTAATGTAGTAACTTCGACTTATTAAGCTGTGTGTCTAATCAAGACAAGTATAAGTGCTTTTTTATTTTTATTTTTATTTTATTTTATTTTATTTTAAATAAGCTGGTTTTGTCTGAAACAGTCTTCAAAGTAAAGCCTGCTCTTTGTGGTTGCCTATCTGGCCCTGCTTGTTTTTCCATGCAGTCGGTTTTTCGTTGGTCAAATAATAAGGGACCAACGTGATCACAATATTGAAAACTAGGAGACAGTTCTTTCATTCTGTCCAGGAGGAGTTTTATATTGAACATACTTTACTGTTGCCAATGTATAGCCATAAACAAGGGTCTCAGCCTTTTCTTGAAGCACATACATTTTTTCCCAACAGCAGTATCTTCGATCACAAATTAGCAGCTCCATCCAACCATTCCAACAAATATGCAAAAACACTGTGATATCTACATTAGATGAAGTTTTTTCTTTATGTTATTCTACAGAAGACCACGTGCAAAGCAAACATTTTCTGCATGTACAGTTACAAAGAAACACTTATAATTTATTTATTGCTGCTATATCCAGTGATGTTTTCTTTCTCTCCCTATGTGCTGTGCTTGAATTGTGAGGATGACGAAATTATGCAATGTAGTACATTATGTTACTGAACTCACTGTGAGCTGTAATACCCTCACTGCCTGCAGTAACACCCAGGAAATATCCTTCCTTTTCCAGTGTATTTGGTGCTTTGCCTTATTCTGTCAGCACACACAAAATGGAAAGATTGTTAGAGGACACTGACACATATGTTATGTCTCTGGACATTTGGGCTGCCTTTTTAAGTGAGTTACTGATCTGTGAGTTACCACTGGAGAAATTTTAGGTCTCTTCTTTTCACAATGGCTTTTGTCTGCAGTTTAGACTGCATACAGAAGTGGCTTTTTTTAATTAGGTGGTCTGTTGCAGACCATTTCTGGGATGGTAAGTTACTGGGGTCTTGGGCTTATTGTCACACAGTCTGACTTACAGGGACAACACACGCAGGGACAATACAGCTAAGTGAGTACATGGAGGCTGGGAGAAAGAGGAGGAAGAAGCCTGCTTCCTGTCTCCTGATTGTAGCCTCCCTTGCAGACCGCAGGTGAATTTCATCTTTGAGAAACAGCAAAGATGAGTCATTCAGCACTCCACGCCTCATTCATGAGGAGCTAGGAGTAAAAGGAAAGGGAAAGAGAGGCAAGGTCCTCTGGCCAGAAGACTGTTCTTTTCAAGGTTCAGATATCATGCTAGCAAGAACTTCAGTCATTTAGACATGGCTTCCAGCAACCTGAAAATTAAAATTCACATTGCAGTGGGACAGTTGGTGAAGAATACTGCTATGAAAACCTTTATGCATAGGGATATTGGCCTCTCTTTTCCACCTCTTGATGAGGTTGTCCATACATCTTCTAGGTGTAGGGAATTCAGAAAATGGAAAGAGTCAAAACCCATGCATTATTGTTATGAGGATAGCAACAATGCTTATATTGAGAGCTGAGGAAAACGTATTTGTTGGAGACCTGGAATCAAATCAATGGCAAGATAATCCACTGCAATTAACCTTTCTGTATATGTTCTTGTAATGATACATCTACTGAAAACGTTTAGTGTAAAGCTAGGGATAAGCAGAAGTGCATTTCTCACCTCTCATTACTAGGAAATGTGAATGTTTTCACTAGTGAAGTTTAAAAAGGAGTCATGTTTGCCTATGATGAGAAAAGGACTGGTCATAGCATGGAGAAACTTTGCTACAGAGGCCTGGGCGTCGCTGTGATTTCATGTATCCTTGAGAGGAAAGGGCAGCTGTTAGCCATTTCATTTTATACTCCTTGCTCTTTATAGGCATTTCTCCATGTGGTAGCTCAGCAAAACTGTCTCTGTCATTGCTGACATGTTATCATTTACTCCACATCTTAGCCTTTCCTCTTACATGCCTGCAGCAATTCTGAATATGAGTTCACATTAATAGTACCTAAACTCAGTACCTTTAAACTGCACTTTCTTTTGTCAGTTGTCTAAATTCAGTAACTCATACAGAGCTCACTTGTATTATGTTTCCAAAAAGAGTTAACAGCATAAACTTACTGGTCAGTAGGGCTCCACTGACTGAAACAACAGTGAAGTGAGTCCTGCAACAAGCTGAGGAAACTCTGACAGTGAATTCAGTTCTTAACAATGTTACTTCTAATCACTGGCTTGAAAGCCTTGTCTGGGTCGCTTGCATTTGGGCAGCTCAACCAGTGCCCTTCAAAGCCTCTAGCATTCTCTTCCTTATTATTACCATTATACTTATATAGCTATTTTTAATAATGAAACATCCCTGAGTGGCATACAGTGCAACATCTGCATCAAGCAGTGATTGTCATTTACAAAGCATGAAACATAAAAAAGAAAGAAGAGGACTGGGTCTCCAACACACTGTTCGTAATGGATTTCAGAGATAGCAGTTAGTCTCCAGAGTGGAGGCACAAAGTGCTAGGATAGGTTAGTAGGTGCGTATACTCTTGTTACTGCCAGGAAAAGAAAGCTGTTACAGGTTTCCATTTCACATGTACTTAAAAAAAAAAACAAAATGGTGGCATGTTTCAGTTTGATCTGATTGCCCAGTGCTATATTACTGGCATGTCTAATAGACAATGGCTCTGAAAATAAGAACCTTCTTCTAGGCTGGACCTTTGTCCTTCTGGAAGTGGCACAATCAATGCGGAGTCAGAGGGAAGGATGATGCAGGGAGCCTGGATGTGTATCATCTGTGCTCTGTAGCACAGCTTTACAGGGGGTCAGAAAGACAGTGGGGAAGGTAGTCATCAGCTGCACATCTCTAGTTGTGCTTCCTGACTACTTTGCAGACTGTTGACGCCTTGGAGCAGCTCCCACAGCCCAGTAGTGTGAGGCTGAGCGGCCAGCATATGAGAACAGCTTTTACCCTCTTTGTGTAGAAGTTATGTCAGAAATACCAGCAGAATTAATCCAAATGCAAATGTACACCTGTGCAAGGTGCTACCATGAAAATGAACAAAGTTATGTCATAAAGCACAGACAACTCCAGTAGCTGCTCCACCTGGAGCACCATAATCTTGTGCAGGCATTGTGACAGCATTGGTGCTCAATGCACAACAGAGAGAATAAACTGGTCCCTGTCAAATGAAGCTGAAGTGAACAGCAGGAAGTGGGAAGTAAAAGCATTAAAAAGCAAGTATGGTGACATCTGACTTGTGCTCCATAAAGCTCAAAGGGGACCTCTTAACACCGAAGGCCTCCAACTTTATGAAGGGTTGAGCACCTTCTGTGCAGTGCTGAGATGCCTCCATTTTTAGTGGCCCTAGTTAGAGCGAAGGGAGCCTGACAGCTTGCAGAATCAGAATCAATTCCTAAATGCTGCCTTATCACAAAGCAATCTTAAAATATACATTGTTGTTGGAAACTAGTTGATTCATCTGAACGCTTTCTATTACTTTTTTTTATTATTATTATTTTTTTTATTTTGTTCCTAGCAATCACTAAAGCAATCTTTCCATTAGAAGAAAATATGACTCTTGGAATTAATTCTTTATACAAAGAGCTGGCAAGAGTGACATTTACACCAAAATGAAATCCCTGTGGTAGTCTAACGAACAGTCTACATCTGCTTGTTTGATGCCAAGGATAATCTAGATCAACGTATTTCAATTATCTGAGAGCAATGTTGGAAGATTCAATATATGTTTTAAATATCCTTTTGTTAAATATCTGGGGTTAATCAATCATTAAAAATCGTGTGCCATTTGAAGACCTTGTCACTAAAAAAATCAACAAATATAACCAGTTATTACAGAAAGCAGATGTGACAAGTCCTAGTTCTAAAGGTTTTATTGAAGGGCTTCAGACACTCATGTAGTCTAATGAAAGCCAACAAGAAATAAAGCACTGCACGAATATTGTCTGAAACACATTTTGTGAGCGGACTATGCAGTTATTTACTTGAGCTTGTGCTATTTTATTGTTTAAAGTCTAAGAATAACTACAGCTTATAAAATCCAGTATTGAGAATTTGAAACTTTGTGTACAAATGACTATATCAACAATAACAAAAAAAATCCAGCCTGTAGGGTCTGGTTGTTATTTGTATATACTCAGTAAATGAAGGGCAGAAGAAGTACTACTTTACCTATGTGGCCAGTCTGAAATAACAGAAAATTAAATACATTTATCAGCTCTATTTAGCACAAATAAATCATGCATGAGAATTAATTTTCATTTTCCAAATAAATAACCCAGTTACTTGATCAAATTCTGTAAAAGTAAAAACAGAAATAGAACAAGCTGTTACTAATTAGCATTGTTTGAAGATAATAATTTGTTTGTCAATATTTGTAATTGTTTGTACAGGCTATTGCCTATCAGTGGCAATGCAGATTTTGCATAGCAGCTTCTTAATGTTTTTAGGACAAAAGGAAAGAACCCATTTTTCATCCCAGACTGGATACTGCTACCTCTCTGGTCTCTGGCAAGTCATTTAATTTCTTTGCCTTCATTTCTTTATCTTTATAAAGTATATCCTTACTGATTGAAGATGTCATGAGGTTGCAGGGATTTAAGAACAGTGCTTTAAGGATGAAATTCCCTATGGATAATAATATGTCTTTTTTACTGATGATATCCATTTTGTCATCTTGCCTAAGACATAAGTTATTACGTCAGCTAAAGACTGATTAGCTCATTTGAAAAGAATAAAACAATTTCAAGATATAATACGTAATTATGGATTGTTTATAAACACAACAAACTTCGTTTATCAACATTAAGAAGAGTTATAATTTATCACATTCTATATTCTGTGGGTTAGCTAAATATGTTACTTTTAATAACCTGAAAATAAGTTTATAAAGGATTTCAAATGAACATACATATAAAAATATAGATAGATATGTTCTTGTGTTGGAAAAGAGAAGGAAAACGTGAATCCCCTGCAGTTAAAATTGAGCTCTTATAAGGTTCAGTTTGTCATGATTTTTTTCCAAATACGTTCAAGTTGACCATGCATAAATATGGCTAATTAAGTTTTTTTTATATTAGAAAGAGGTAGAGTTTGGAGTCCTGTTCATGAATTTGCCATTTAAAAGAGGCTGCAAGCAGATAAATCACCTTATAAGAGGATGCCAGTCTTAGGGTTAAACAGGTATAAAGAAGAATCAAGAGCAATGCTTTACTATGTTAACTGAAGAAATTTTAATGTAATGATCAGAAAATGTGCCCTGATTTTGGTGCAAAAAAGGTATTTTAGAGATTGATTTTCTATAGGACTAAGCAATTTGGAAAATTGTGTCATGTTTACAACAAAATTCTTCTCAGCACAACTAAGTTCCTGTGCAGGTTTTGTATATGTGTATATATATATATATATACACACATTGCAGTTGGAATGGACTTACAGAGAAACATTTATTAGCTGAGGGTTTGTAACTGCTTTTGTATCAGGTCTGGGAATGCTAAAACAGAGCAAGCTTCTATTGATGTTGTCTAGACTGGATTCTGTCATGAAACATATACTTAAACTTGCAAACTGGTTGATGGAGGGCCAGGAGAAACTATACTGACTGTGCTTGAAATAGGCATCGAATTACTTGGTGATGCAGAAAATGGAACAGAGGACTGAGATGGAAGTTGTGTGGTCTCTTGGAAAAGCCAGAGTCATTAAGCTATCACTGCCACAAGACAAGTTTCTGCACCCACCCTGGAGCCCAGCTTTGTCCCCACGGGCTCTCAGTGGCACCGCTGTGCCCTGCGGCCTGGCAGATGGCTCTGCCCTTTGGCCTGCCTGCCAGCACGCTCCTCCTTGCCAGGCCTCAGCTCACATTGCCTTCTACGTGACTTGAAATAAAGAAATGCACCTGCCTTCACTTCATTTCTTTTCCATTTATTTCTACTTCCTCTTATTTCTGCTCTACTCCCTCCACTGGTGTCCCCTGAAGAGGCTTGTCTCGAAAAGCTCCCAACAGATGGAAGTGATGGTAAAGACAGAGCCATGGGAGGAACTGAATATCTGTTGTACCATGGGCAAAAAGTTTGTGTTTTGTATCTCTGGCAGAATCCAAATATGTTAGTCATGACTGCACTTAATTAATCCACAAGATTAAGTGTCTGTGGCAGTCTTCCACTCCCCTCTATGTTTGCCTTTGGTTTTGCAAGCAAATGCACATAAAATCAATTCAGAGACAGACAAAAGGAAAGCCTCGATCCTTTGCTCAACCTCCTGAAGTGTGCATAAAATCAGCCCTATGTGTGTATATATACAAACATATATGTATGTGCATGTAACATATATATATATATATGTGGAATGGAAACCATCAGTCTCATCTAGATGATGGCTAAGTCAGAAGTAGTGATAATTATGTTCACCTTTGTAACTATGGCCATTTCTTGCTTTGACTTTCCTCCTCGCTCCCTCAGAGCTACATTTTAGCCTTCCTATGGTTTTCGCTGAGTTCACTATATGTCTTTCCATTGATTTAAGCAAAAAACAAGCCAAATCTTGAAACTACTTTTCAAAGAAGTATATATATAAAATAAAATCTTTTGTGGAATCAGAAAAATGTATGGGTGGGACAGTCTACATTTTCGTTCTGTATTTCAGATACTTTACTGACATCATGTTCTAAAACGTTCACTTTTATATATGCCGTATCCCTGCAGCAGGGACAAAATTCCAAAAAACTTTTCCTCTCTCCACTAAAATAATCCAGACAAGGCTTTTGCACCATTGATACATTCCTGATATTTCATTTACAGACTGCACACATGCACTACATTACATGTCTCAGGAGTGATCCTGTCATTACACATTGGCAGTTGATGACTTAACTCTGACTGGCGAAGCAAATTGTGATTGCCCAAAGTAAATCTAATACATTACTTGGAGAGCAAGAAATGCATGACAGCCTGGCTGAGCATTCTTTAAAAGTAGGCATGGGACTTTTAAGCTACAGCATGTATGCATATAATACATACATATATATGTAAGCATATAGGACATATACATATATATATGTGTATTTCATACATGCACAATAATTTCCAAGACAGCTACAAATTTCCACATGCATTAAACTATCTAAAAACATAGAAATAGGCAAGTCTAATAAGTGGAATTTTCTTAAATTATATTTGAACAATAAACAGCAAGAGTAATACTGCAAAGTACTGCTCTATTCTCATTTATATCTACAATAAAATTCTATGAGCAGTTGTCTCCCATAACATATCCCAATAAAACAAAATTAAAAAAAAAGGTAACACCCAGTGTCCTATTTTTGTATATTCATTGTCAGTTTAAAAAAAAAAAGAAAAGTAAACAAAGAAAAGAGAAAAAAGACATCCCCACTCAGAGTTGCATATTTACATTCTTCAAACTGTAGCGGTGAAAAATAATTCTATTAAGTGCAGAACATTCCTAGTGTTGCAGTAGTGACATTTTAGTAAGTTCATTATGAAAACATTTCTTTTTGTCTTAACAGTGATGCATTCCATGACTACGTGAAAATTTTATTATCCCCTTCACTTGCAGCCAGTGGTTGAGTCTGGATTGAAAAGCTCCTTATATAATGGAGGAAACAGTGTGTTCACTATATCTGGATGAGACTGTTTAAATACCTGCAGTTTCTCTCCGTGCAAGTTGCAAAGTGCAGTAATGGTTGGTATCTTGGCTATTAACTGTGAGACATTAAAATAAGAAGAAAAGGAAGAGGGAGGAAATAAATTTAGTATAAATTACAGTTTCCAGAATGAACTAAGGTAGCATCTTTTTGGGTAACTGAATGCAATACTCTGAACTCCATCAACATCCATCCAGACATTGGATAAGACCACTGTTCTTACCATTAGAGGCTAAAAACAATTGTCCTGGAAATTTCAGCCAAGAGCCAAAACAGCATTTAACAAAGAACCTTCTCTAGGGGTATTTTTTTAAAGTGGTCTCACTTTTGCTATTGTACTAAATAAAGTGATTAATGGGTTGAACAAAAAATGGAGTGAGAAGAAACACAACCAAGGAGAAGAGTACAACACCAATGCTTACTTCTATACAATGCAAGCATGTAGTGTGATGCTGTTAACTTACATTAACGCAGCAATGGAGGAGTGGCTGCAAAAAAGATACACATGACTGAGGAGCGCTAGGCTCCTTGTTTTAATAATTTACCTTTGTCAAAGTCTCATCATCAAGGTGGTTCTTCTGGATCACATGTTGAAGTGCAAAGTAAATCTTTTCCTGAAGCTTCTGGACCTTCCTTGGCTCTATTAACCAGGCTCGATCTAAGAAAAAAGAAGTCAAGAGCTAAAGCCAAGAAAAGCACAGATGTGGGGCATGCTCATGGATGAACTCAGGGTCCCATACTGGCAAACATTCACAGCAATCATAATTCCCATGAGGGAGGACTGTATGTTAATCAAAACATGGTTTCAGAGACAGTGTCTTAATCCAGTAGAGGATCACCTGAGAGTTTAATTAACACATACAGAATGCACAGCAACACAATATTGGCTTTACATTTGTTTGTTTCAACGAGCATGTTAGAGGGAAAGATGGGAGTAGAAATGAAACAAAGTCCAAGCACTTTATTATGCTTTGCTGGTACAGTCTCTGTTCTCCTAACTTCATTTTGCCTAGATGAAAAACATGTCATATCATCTTGGTGTTTTAACATGTAAATAACAAGCATATTGATGAAAACAGTCACACCTTTGAAAATAATAGAATACAATTATTGAAAAATTAAAACAAAATATATATCATTTTTTACTAGGCTAACATTTTGAGACCAAATATTATATTCTCTATAAAAAGAAATGGCTTCCTTCAAAAGAGTTTCTTTAATAATTCAAACGAATTATGAGTTGTTGCATGTCTTGAAGTGCAAATTTCTCATTATTTAAAAATGGTCTCTTTTTAAAAAACACAAAATAAAAGATTATCTGGGAGAATAACAATTACAGATACAGTTGTTTGGACTTGTACTGAACTCAAACCCCAAGTGTAGGATATTGTTTTAAAAATCTATATTCTCTCAGGTCATAGCTTCTGGAAACAACCATACATAAAGCGGACCCCAAGACAACCTCCAAACCACTAATACAGTGTGTTTACGGTACTGCTAAGCCTTCTGTGTTCCCATGCTGCAAACTTGTTCCTGCCTCTCACAATCCAGACTGATTCTTGGATATAGACTTTAGCTTTCCAAATGGAAATAAGAAATTACATTTTGTCACAGGGCATGAATCTTAATGTACAGATTGAAAGGTGCAGGAAAATCCCTTTCCTTTTCAGAGTTCTTCTCCCTACCTCCCCTAAATCACTAAAATAATTCATAGAAATAACATAAATTGAGGGACTGGAGCTGAAGAGTATTTCAGCACAGGAGAAGCAGGATTCTGTCATTTGTCTGACAGTCTGTGGAGAGGACTCTGTGAAAAGTGTCTATCACCTAATACTCTGAAAAGAGACAAAACCAAGCCTCAAGATACTTAGCAGATAATCAGAAAAATAAAACAATATTTTTACAAAGCTTAGAGAATCATGACTCTGGAAGGTAAACCAATGGATCCTGTACCACTAGTGGCCATAGAAACAGAATTAGCTGAGCACACACAATATCTACACAAATAAAACACAGAGCAATATTTAGACTTTATAGGTTAGCTCCAAATTTTATGCTGTTGCAAAAACATACCTTTCAATAGTGTTAAATCAATGCCTATTGTGTCAGACTGGAGCTAGAAGGATTTATGATAGAGAGCAGTCCTTAAAGATTTATCTTTCTGCCACAAGAATGAGCTTAAAAATAGACTGAGACTGTTGGAGCACAGGTTTCATCACTTATCTGTCACAAAGCATACTGTATATAATACAAAAGTTCTTAAAATCATGACAAGAGCTAGGTGAAACTTTCACAATGGATATTAAGTTTGTCTCCCAAAATGTTGTTTCTACCACCTGAAATCCATCTGCAAATTTGGCTGGAATTCCCCAGATACCTCTAATTATATTCACAAAAGTGCAGGAAAAAGTCAACATATCAGTGGCTACCCACACTGGGCAAGAGAAGAACTGGTTCAGTTCTGTGCTCTTCCTTTTGGGTTTTGAACTAATTTATCTTTAAAGAGTGCACTGGCCGCTAGGCTAGAGAATAGTGTAGAAAAGAGGGTGAAGGACAACTTATAAGATCCCCTTTAACAGAAAAGAAGGTGGAAAAAAGGAACTTGTTCAGACAGAATTTCAAAAGAGATATTGGCCAGGTATCAGATGTCTTACCACCCAGCTCCATCATGTTTGCAAGGGAAGATGCCTCTGCATTCCTTGCTAGAGTCATTCCACAGTGTTATCCTTAGAAATTAGAAATCAAATCAAAGAATCACCTCCAAGCAGGGTGGTTAAGACCACTTTAACCTGTAAAATCTGGATTTGTGCTCTGAACCAGGCGGGAAACGGGTCTGAAACTTGGTTTAGCAACCTTAACTATTGTGTTAAGAGGTGTTCTTAGATCCCCTCACTCCTGTTGATATTGCTCTGTTTCCTGTAAACACGGAGATCAAGAGCACAAGAATCACTTTTCAGGGTGGTGACTTCTGTAGAAGAAAAACCTGAAGATGAGCACTTCCTGAAGGGAGTGGCTGTGTCCCTAAATTAGTGGGTGGAAATACTGGTGTAGTTTCTTCTCAGAACCAGTGCTTCATTTTTTCACTTTTACACGTTTGCAAGATGAAGCATTTTATTGTGAAGAAACTGGAACACCTAGTGTGGAGGGAAATTATTTCTTTCTCTATTACTTTTTATTTTTTATTTTTTAAGAAAATAAATGGCAACTTTCAATGCCAGTTCAATTTGTACTAATTTTCCTTGCCTCTCCAGTCACAAATTTAGCAGCCCAGCTGATATGGGAATTATTTGCCCAACCCAAATTTGAGGTCTTTTTATGGAAGTGAGATTGCCTTCATTCATGTACTTGATGCTTCAGCCCATCCCTTCTTTCTTATTGGTTCTTCCATGACTAAAGATACACATGCTTGCAGACTACAGGAAGAAGCAGTCAGCATGCATCAAACATTTTCATCTTTGTTTTATGTTCAAAGATACAGGAGACATTGCATGTGTACTCTTGCTAGCAAGTAGGAAAAAGCCAACATGGACATGAAATTGGAAACTGCAGGTTATTGAGGTATTACATCTAGTACCACCAGGTTCAATCCTCAAGCTTGATTATGCTTAAAAAACTTGGAATTACCTCTACTTATCTGTAGCATCTGTGTTACTTAGCAGAAGCTGCTATTCAAGAGACACCCAACTCTGAAATGTCATATCATGACTGATGCATATAAGGACTGAAATGCATTACTAGAGTTAATGGAGAAGCTTTTACAACACATGCCTGTAACACAGCTGGCTCAAAGCCAGTACTGAGTTGCTAGCTTTTTCAAGCACTTAGTACAGCTACAGATGTTTTACAAGAAGTAGAAACGAGTGTGGATGCTCAGGCAAAATGATCTGCTGATAGAATGCAAGAGATTTTGTTGCTTTGCAAACTAAAGGGGAGTATGAAGAACTGCAAAGCTCAATAAGAATTGTGATTTCCATCTAATGCCTACCTGTAGCTTCATAGATAACTTGCTCCAAAATCCATTAAAGTCAAGAGGAAACTTTTTATTACTTAGATTTTGTCCAGGCCTAATGCATAGGACACTCAGAGATGCTGGAAGCTTTCTGTGACCAGATTTTGTTAAACAGGGCTATAACTTGTTCTCATTTCCGAGATCATCTGGGAGACAGAAATATGATTTCTGTTCAATTTGGCTAGAAATTACATAACTGAATTTTCTTTCTCCCTACAGATGAGAGGCCCCCATCTTATCCAAAGTGCTTTGAAGTCAGCTTTGAAATGATCTTATTGCTTCTGTCTGTTCAGAAAATACCCTAGATGTTAAAAAAGACAAACATAGATCTTGCTTAAAAGGATTCTGCCATCCCCTTCCTACTTGTTTTGGTTTCATAATATGAAGTCAGCTTGCAATCGTCTTCTGCTGCTTCTGTTTTTAGCGTGTTACTGAAGAACTTCACAGCATAGACTGTCCCAGAATTTCCAAGCTGTCTTCAGCTTTGCGTGGAGTCTGTCTGTTGACAGGTCACTAATGTTAACCAGGAGCAAATGCTGCAAATCTCTGTCATGCTCATAGGTTTGGTGTTTTCTGGGGCAAAAAAGGCTGGTTGAGAGGGACCTGTAAGGGTACTGTGAGTTCTCTGTCCCAGAGGAAGCCAGGGAACCTGGGAGGTGTCACACAGACAATTTTCATCCCCACTATCAACTGGGGCATGGTTGAGGAACACGTGGCAATGAGACCTCTCTGGAGGGTCCTTTCTGACGCATCCTAATCTCATGTTATAAGCAGGCACAGGCTCAACCCTTTCACCTCTGAGTAGATAACAGCAAGAACCACTCAAAGGGAAGATAGAAATAGAGTTTTCAGGAGGTGTCACTAGTGATGAGAACAAACGTGTTGACACCATCTGTGCTTCTCTAATTCTGCCTAATGTAATCTCCACCACAGATGTGCAAGAGAGCGAAGTGACCTAGAGGAAGTCTTTAGCAGAAGATGATGGAAAAATAATTAATGGTGGGATTTTTTGTAAGGGCTGTCAAGAGGATACTCATAGTAGAAGCTGGAGGTCTACCTCCCCTGAGGCATGTTTAAAATCCCACACTAAACTGCGAACTTGCCTGTGTGGAGTTATGATATGTGAATACATGAAAAAGACCATTTTGCCCCTGGAATTATCACCTCTCACATGGAGCTAAATGCAGACAGGACATCCTGCAGATTTTTGCTGCTCATGTTCTTATCCCCATAGAAGAAGCCAATCATAGCTAGGGACTATATTACCTGTTCAGGGCCGTGAGATTTGTGCTTTCTGAAAATTTTAGGAGGAACATGCACTACCTTGAGCACCATATTTCTCTGTATGTATTCTGGAGAAATCCCAGCTGGCACTACTGTTGTCTGCACAATCCTGTTCAATGTCTACTACCCCCATTCTCAGCACTTGTTTCTCCCTTAAGTTCTGGTCTATCTTTCTTTTGTTCCATGTAAGAGCTCACAGATGCTAAGGAGATGGTCCTTGACTCAAACATAGCTAATCTTTGCCTATAGATTAAGTTCAGGTAGAGAGCTATTTTTTTTCCCCCTTATCTACCTATCTATCTATCTACCTATCTATCTGGTATGTTACATACTCTGCTTATCTGTGGATTTCTGTGATGGGGTCACCACACTTTGGATCTATTTACAATATGTGTAATTGCTGACAGCCTACAAAAAGAGTGAGAGGTGTATTTGAGTAATGCAGGTATTCTTCCACTGTTTAATACACCACTTGATACATACATCACTTAATACAGCTTAAATAGTTGTTTAAGTAAGCAGAAATAGTGATGGACAAGGATTTAAAAAAAAAAAAAAAGATTCGTTCTGGTGTTTGGAATGCATAATTACCTGGTGATATCAGAACAGCAGAAGAAAACAAGGCAATCTCCTCCTCAGTCAGCTGTAAGGAACATAAATTCTTTGCAAAGTCAAATGCTTCATTCACCAGATCATCAGAACCTACAGACCACAGAGGACAAAGTCAAGTTAGAAATTTATTACTCTGTGTATTTTTTTTAGTGTTAAAAAAAAAGTGATTGTCTGTATTTCTAAAACAAGTGCCTTTCATCAGCTACTAAAATTCCACCTGCTCTGAAAATCAGCTATTTCATGTATCACTAAATCACACTGAATGAAGCACAAAAATTATGAAGAATTAGGGGCATGACTTGTACAAAAAGCACAGAGAGCTCTTAGAAAGGTGGTTTCCATTTCCAGTGTGGAAAGAAACACTATTTCTGAACAGATATTAAAGGTAAGGGGGATGAATGACCAGTCCTAAATGACTTTGACACATATCATTTATTAATTAACAGTACAAATATTTTTGAAAATTTGTGAAAATATCATAAGGACCAAAATACATCAAATAATGCATATTAACACGTCTTTTATTTATTCAAGGTAGTGTTACGCTTATACATATGCAAGAAAAATATATACCTATATAGTAAGTTTGTGAAGTAAATTATTCTCCTTGAATTTTGTTCTGTTTGCATCATGTTAAGTTTGCCAATACTGTGTCACTCTCATGGAGTGACAAAAGACACCCATTTACCTATTAACATTTCAGGTAGCACTTAATATCATGTTGAGAAATGAGGCAATTTTTTCAACACATAAATCTAAGAAAGCCTAAAAGATTTAGGCAAATGGTATTCTAGGTAAGTCCTTTTGTATATTTTGTTGTAGTTCTTCATTTTAGACCCCTCTTTGCTGGAATAAAATGGCCTTCTGCAGGACACAATTAGTGGGAGTGATATGATATGTCAAGCATAACTGACCTGTGATGATAAACCATTTAGCTTCTATCACAAACTCATGTTTTATCAAAGCTGTAGATAGCAGAGTAAAAAAATCTGTCTAATAAAACCCTCTTAGTGCTCTTTTTCTTTAGAGAAAAATATCTGCTGCTGCTGGCAGCTAGTGGAGCCACTTTCTCATTTCCAGTGTAGAGATTTGGAGGTTTTGCGTTCAGTATTTACTAAGGTTTTCAATGTGGGTCAGTACTTTCAGAAAGATAAATCTGCCATTATTTGGCTCAATGTAATTGGTTGAAAAGAAAAAGACCAGCATACCCAAGGCTTTAAACATTTGCATCCCTCCATACTTTCCTTCAAACAGAACAGTATTGTTGAGTGGGTTGAAGGCACGGCACATTCTCACCAAAACCACTTCCAAGCAGCCTATAGGACACAAAAAAGAGGAAAAGTACCACACATTACTGCAAAACATAAGAATTTAGTAAATTTCAAGAAAATATTTAGGAAGATATCAATCATTAGAAACATCAGCAGGAACAGACAACCTTTGGAGCCACTTCTTTCTCTCTCTGAATATGGGAAACAATATCTCTGTCTGATCTGAGTAAAGAAAATGGGTAATTTCTGGTCCAGCCTCATCACGTTTTCTGTAGGCCTGTTTTCTTCTTGCTGCAAATTGGTAACACGGACTTAGTCTGAATTTAGACCTGGGCATATATTTTCAGTTTGAAATACTATATCCTGCAAACTTTTGTTTCCATTATTTTTCTTGCAGGTTGGGGAAGATCCAAAGGAACATTCCTTCTCCTTCTCCTTCTCCTTCTCCTTCTCCTTCTCCTTCTCCTTCTCCTTCTTCTCCTTCTCCTTCTCCTTTTCTCCTTCTCCTTCTCTCCTTCTCCTTCTCCCCTTCTCCTTCTCCTTCTCCTCCTTCTCATTTTTTCCTCATTTTTTTCCCCTGTTATTTCTAAGTGCAGAAACATATATTTTGGGAAAATGAAGGGAATAATAATTTTAAGCATCTCCTAACTAAATCCAAATTTCCTGCAAGAGAAACTCTGAATCTAAGGATTCCTTTGCAAACATGTTTTAGAATGAAAAGTCCAGATTTTCTAACTCCTGCTCAGCATTAACATCAAAACAGAAAGCAAAACCTGATGTATTTATACATGCTTAAGCTAAACAGAGTTGTCCAACAGTACAGTCAAACTCAGCTATATTTTTTGCTTAAGGTGCAATTGTGTTGCTAGTTTTGCCAACCAAACGAACGAAGTTACATGGGATGTGCTGGCATTTGCTAAGGTTTCAAAGTTAGTATGAACTCTAAAAAAAATTTGTCATTCTATGACTCTCCTTTTCCAGGAGCCTGCCTGCATGCTCCTGGGCTCTATATCCCTTCCCTTTTGCACCTCCGCCCACCACCTCGGTCCAGTCCCACGCTGAGCCACAGACCCATGTGTACAGAGCACTGAACACATTGGCTTTCAGACAGAATGAACAGCACTCTCTTGAAACAGGAAGCACTTCTTATGCTTTAATGAGCCGCCTCACACTGCGTCACACGTCACTTGGTCACGCCATTTTGTCCTCCTGAGTTTAGCAGTGTTATTGTATAGTCACAACAAATCTTGTCATGATTCTTACAGAGGACAGAAATTACCATGTCTTGTGTCAGGAAAGGAAACTTTTGCCCACCTTGCCCTTACACACACACATGCACATCCAGGCACGCACAGAAAGCATGGCCAAAGCATGCTGCTGTAATCCACTCTCATTTAGTCCAAAACCAACTGGCGCCAGCAGGGATTTTCCTTCCTGTGCACTGGCTGGAGGGTATCTCTGCAGTCTCATTAAAAAGATTAGAAATGACCACAGAGGCATTCACTAATGACGAGTGGAGATTTTACAGGGTGGCAGATGACTGATTTGACCAGCGCAATTCACTGGGTCCTTCCACTACATGTCAGGTTGGAGACTGCACTTGCTGCAGTGACTCTGTATGCGTGTATTTAATAATCGCAACTGACTGTGGAGGGAAGGGGATAAGAAGACAGTAACATGATTAGCGGGGAAAAACTACAGAAGGGTTAATGCAGCTAATGAAACAGACTGAAAAGTAAGGTTCCATCAAAATTAAAATGTGCTACAGAACAAGACAACAGAGTACATTTCTAATGTACATGCTAGCTAAACTGGTCTCGAGCCATTGGCATTTACCCACCTGACTTAAGGAGAAGAATTTGGTCATTCTGGCAGAGCTCCATGAAGCCTGTTATCCGCTTCGCAAACTCCACCACGTACTGGATAGCGTGAGTGATCTGAATGGCACACTGCTGCCACAGAGCTTCTCTGGTCTTCCAGGAAAACACACAGGGAAAAGCAAACCAATAAGCAAGTGAGCACTTCAGTGCACTGATGACTTCAGGTGGCCCTGCAAGAAGGCACAGTCCTCAAACTGCACCCCGTCCCAGTCAGAGCTAGTGGCATCTCATTTCAAGGTGCCTGACACTTTTCATTAGAAGGCTGCTTTCACAAGTTGATTGCCCCAGTGGTCTGAACTGTGGCATTGCCTCTTCAGAAGGGGAGAATGCACTGGCCAGTGTTAGAATGGGATTTTAATGTTTACTTTTGTGTAGGAGAGATAGACAGTTGTACTAACAATGCAAACAACCCGGTGTATTCCTAGGGAGGAAGTGGTGCAATGCTATTAAGTCACCGGGCAGAATATTTTTGCTCGTTTGAAACTTAAAAAAAAAAAAAAAAAATTTAACTAACATTCCAATCTGAATACTAATTATATGAAATTTTTTTCTGCTTGATAGCTATTTTTCTTGTGCATGCAGGTGTGTAAATGCAAACCGATGCTCTTGGGTTGCATGCAATGACTGCAAGCTACAGTGTGTTTTTATTCCTGCTAGTATTTCTTAGCCCCATGGCTTTCCTAGAACAAGCAGGAGTCTTTTCAGTCTCTTGCATGATCAGCTAATCTGCCAGCTGATATCTGACTGTAGAAACATTGCTAGGGATGCAGGCACATGAGGCACAAAGAGCATAGCTTGATTTCTGTTGACTGGGCTACATCTTAAGAGGTGTCACTAAGAAATATTCTCTGGTCCTGAGAATCACAAAGTTAGAGCAAAAATGTAGTGGAATGAGACCATTTTTCCAGCCACCTTTGAACAACTTCACTTTAAAGAATATTTTCAATTCATCATTATTTATAGTCTATAAGTAACGGATATTTAGGTTGCTCGCAGTGAAAATATGTTATTCACATAAAAAAGGAATGTGCTTCTAACAGTTTTCAAAATGATAAGGAAGCAATTAGGTAGGTTGTCTTATTTTCTGAAAACCCTTAAAACAGAAGGGATCCAATCCTGATCACATTAAAAACACCTGAATTTCTGAATAAAGTTTAGACATGTGGTAACAAGCAATGTGAAAAATCTGGATTCTACGACCAAGCCTGAACTTTGACATTACCAAACATCCCAACATGCTGGAAAGCTACTGCTTCTATTTATGAAATATCACTCCTCTGCTTTCAGTGACGAGGTTCCTATTTAAAAGCCTGTTTCACCTGCATGAAACTCATCAGCTTGTCCTTGCCAAATGTGTTACACTCTGAACAATTTCAAACCATAGGGAGCCGAAGAAAAAGCACGTTACAGGTTTGTACCTTGCTCTGATAAACCTTAATTTCTTCATACGTGTGGGTCTGCCATGCTAGCTGGTGTAGTTCCTCCATTGTATATTGGCATGTCTCCAAATGAGATTTAATGATATTCTGTGCAATTCGATCTGAGAGGAGGAGAATAAAAAATAGTGCACATGAAACATTCCAGTGAACAGTGACTTGCAATAGCAAAAATGTTGCAAACATTACAGGTATTGGAAAATGCATATTTAAAAACAAAACAAAGCAGAGCAAAACAAAACGCCAACGTCTTTTCTTTCCAATTGGTACCTTTCTCTCGCACTCTCTTTTTAAATATTTCTGAAGATGGCTGTTGCAAGATGTTTCAGTATTCAACCCAAAGCCAAAGGATGCTTGATAAATAACAGATGCTTGTGGATCTGCACACGAAAATAACAATGAATCTTATGAAACTATTTAAATTCTTTCATTCTGGAAATGATTTCTTTTTTTTTCCCCTGTGTTCAAGTAAGTGTTGTTTGGGGTCCCTGGTTTCTTGATCACTTCTATCTGCTCCAAGCCTGTGTAGCTGTCCACACCTGGCTGTTCAGCCCTGACACAGGCATTTGCATTACCTAGGGGTTACTTAAATCAGAGAAACAGGAAATTGGTCTCATTTTTATCCAGGTAGGTTTTATCTGGACCAATTTCTGCATTAGCTCGATGGACATGAACATGGAGACTGGTGCTAGCAAGGTGTGAAAGCTGCAACTAGTAGCCTGGGTTTCAGAAGGAGAGAGGCCGGGGAATAGCTCTCATACTCTGTGACAGCACACGATTAAGTTACATTAAAGTTATTCTGAAATCACAGCTTTAGACATTACTGCATAGCATGGAGTACAGGATGCAAAGGGAAAGAGAAGCATTCAGTGCTGGCCTGAGATCCCCCTGAAACTAACAGTAAACTTCTCAGTGAAGTATTTGAAAGCAGATCTTTGCCCTTTAAACCACTTGAGTTGATTAAAATGATCTTCCTCCAAAAATTCCAACATGAATTCATTAGCACTGGAAGTTGAAATGTCTTGATGAAGTATGCTACAGAAATGTGACGATTTCTTAGCTTGCAGCTTTGAGACCTATATAGCTGAAGCTCAGTTCTTCAGCCCAACGATATTGCTTAAGCTAAATGCATTTTAAACAAGGTAAAAAGTGGACAATAGAGCTAAACTGAAACACTCATGGCAGAACCTGCACTTATCAGAAAACATGTTCGTCAAAAAAGGAGAGAACATTAACAATGCGTTAGCCAAACCTGAGCATGGGAAATAGAAAGAATAGAGGAATGTCATCATTTACTCATCCACATCCTCAACAGTTTTCTTACAGTGGGTGGATCTGGTGTTTTGGAGTCCCACCATAAGACTGTTTCTTTGGCCAAATGTTATCTGAATTTAAAAACACCAGCAAGAAGAAAAGCTGAAAAATGAATGTAAACATGTATATGTTGCCTGCAATCACTACTATAGGAGTATGAGTTAAAGGAAAGATGGCTGTACTACTGTCAGTTAATAAGCTGACACTCAGTGGAAGGATGCTGGAGAAAACACAGAAGAGTTCCAGGTTTTTGTACAAACAAGAATATTTTTTCTATTCAATCTTTATGGGTATCCTTGCTACCTCTAGGTTTCCTGGTGGGAGAATTGACTCAGGTGTAAAGATAACTAAAAGTGTATATTAGTGAGTACAGGAATCTATCCATCATTCTTCTATGGAGGATGGATGCAAGTCTTACCTTATGATGGTAAGCCAATGTTGTATTTTATAGTAAGAATCTTATGTATAAATGGGCGTGTCAGAATAAAGGGACGATAAAGTTTAAACAGCTTTTTTTTTTTTTTCTTTAGGATGAGTACAGTTTGATTAAGAAAATGTAAATTAAAAGAAGCCCTGTTTTATAAATACAGATTTTTACCCCCATTTTGTTCTATTTAAAATACAGTTTTAAGAAAATCAGCTTTCTGGAAACACCATAAACTACAGTAAAGCCAACTGTCGAAGTTTAGCTCAAGTATAGATTTTGCAACTTATGTTCCTGGAAGAATTTAACCAGAGGGAACTGAAGTAATGGATAGAGGAACATTTAGCCTTGTATCTAAAACATCAGTGAAAGAAATATGGTTTAAACTTGTATGTTTAAATAGTTTAATACATCCCCTGTCTGAATGGTGAAGGATTTTGCTGTCTCCACCCACTGGCTGGTCTTTCTGTTTCTTGTGCTTCCTAGCTCAGCTCCCCTAGCCTCATCATTTGTTACACAAAGATGAAACTATTCTTGTTCTTGACATAAAGAAAATTCTTGCAATAAATATATCAAATACTTTAATATTACTGCATAGCCAGATTTTGAATCAGATAAGGCTGGCTTGATTGTTGGCCTGATGTGCACAATCTGAAGGTAAGACCCTTTCATTTCATTGACCTGAAAATTTATTTGATCAGCAGTTCTACATCACTGCAAAGACTCCCGGCCCCACTTTTTTTCCTACATTTATGTATTTACCTCAGGATTAAAGAGCTGAGTGGCAACTCATAAACCTTCAAGGTTTAGCAGGGATGGCATCCTGTGTTTTAGCTCTATACATCTTTTCCTATGTACTTACGCTTATGTGGAGCTGACAATAAAAACCATTTAGATGTGTTAAAGCCTAGGGCAATCGCAGCAAGCAGCAGCTCCAAATGCTGACATCCAAAGAGAAACCAGGTGCAAGAAAGACTTGAAACTCCTGAGCCGCAGGCTAGGAAAGGCTGAGTGCATGATGGAAAGGGTACACTGGGTCTCGGGGGGGAGGGGACTGCTTATTTTGTGTAAGCAGCAGAGGAGGCTGCTTGCTTACACTCAGTGCTGGAGTCCCTGGAAGGTGCCTTACGCAGATATAGCATAGTTGGGGTGTGCAGTGCTAACATGGTGCAAAAAGTAACAGAAATATAAACTTGTCTGAGTTTCTCCGAGGGTCCAGCAACAGAAGGTGCAATGCAGGCAGAGCAAAGAGTGTAGTTCTCAAAGAAACTTCAAAAAGGATAGCCTTTTTAAATGTTATTTTCAGATTTGAGTTCTTTTCAGCCATGTAGTTGGAATCTCTGCAAATCTCATGCAGAAAGAAGCTCCTAAACCATTGGGAATAATGTAACGACATCTAATGTAAACCTGTCCTTATGTATGGCAAAGGTACTGTGCTGAATCCAAAATATGACACATTTCTGGAAGATCTAGCAGCTCTGAAGCACTGCTGGCAATTGAGTTCAATCAAAGAATGGAATGATGATGAAGAAAAGCAGCTTAGTACAGACAGCTATTGCCTTAATGCAGAGGCTGTGGCCTCAGCCCCATGTAGGTACCCTTCTGGGGGGTTGTTCAATAGCTATGTCCTCCTGTTCTCTGGGCTACAAAATTCCACCATAGTTACTCCACACATCAGGTCTCGACTTCAAGTCAGTTTCATTTTCATTTCTATTTTATTTTGTTGTCTGCCATCTTAAGACAGAGATTTCGAGGATTCCCTCACACCAGGAAGCTGCACGGACACAAGTATAACTAGGAATCCTGTTTGGATGGGCTGCAAGGAAAGACAACACCATTTTTGTGACCTCGATGTCAACTGTATTTGCACTTGAAATGTTCTCAGCCTCGTTTTTACATAAGTTAGAAGTTATATATGAGTTTTTACATAAATTATAAGCAGGTTTGCAACATTGGCTTTATGAAAAGGCAAACAAAAGAGATGATGCTGACCCCTTACGTGTAAGAATCAAAGTTTGCAGGATTTTCTTTTCAAGGAGCACCTGCTGCAAGTGTTGAGTGAAAATTAATGACTTCAACCAAAAGAAACTACTGAGCCTGCATGATAGCATACTACCAGCATCAATAATAAGAACAGGTGTAAACTGCATGATTTTTAAAGCTCATCTGCCATAGTATGTAAACACAGATGTACACTAGATTTTTTCACTCCTCCCCTTTTTTCTGTATAACATGTTTTTTATATTAGGGTTATATCTCCTATCATGCAACATGATCACTTGATACTGCATGCTATCACGGGGAATCTGAAAGCCACAACATATGCTGGCAGATTGACTCTGGCTAGGAAACATGGCCCACAGGAAATGTATTTTCTCAGTGGCTGAACTCCAGCATGCATTGTGACATGGAAGCACTTCCATTAGATAGTTTAGTTACAAATTTGAAGAATTTTAATATTGTTACCTTGATTTTTTTTTTTCATGGAGAGCAGGCTATTGTTGTGCAAATGCTGTGTTTCATTACAAAAAATCTCTAGAAAGAAGTATTTCATTCCAGAGAGGTAAACTAGAAACAACATAATTAATCAAGTAAACACTTAATAGTTGTAACCAATATGAGGTCTTGAAAAATCAGAAATACTCAGGCAAGATATATCTTGGAATGTTCAGTCATGTTTCATTTCTGTCCCGCTCACGTCTGACTAGTTTTCTGTAAAGGCCCACTATGTTAGTTGTAAAGTCTCATTCATTCTTAGTGGTCACAAAGAAACCTAGATACTTTTGGTTCATAGTGACTCTGAATTTCCAAAGATTTCATATTAAAGCATGCCACAACAGTCTGTGTGGTAAGCACCTATACCAAAGTAAAACACAAAAAATGATAAATATTACAAGTGGCACCTTGCAAGATAAATGATCTTTAAAGAACGCTGATTTTAAAGCTTCATCCTTTGGATTATAGATGTCTACATGTATAGACATATATGTATGTATACATGTATATAACCATTAGAACTGGTTTCCCAGCGCAGACAAGAATGGGAGATTTATCATGTCCTGCTTTCACAGAAATCTCCCACACAACAGGAGAGACAAGAATTTAATTACAGCACACAGCTCAAATCCCCAGAGAGGAGATGTCCTCACCAGAACTCAACCATGCCCTGACAAAAGCAGTGCAGAAGAGGGAAACCATGTTTGAGATGTTTCAAATGTTCCCGCAAAAAGGCTGATTAATGAGAACGAAAGGAAAACCGGGTTCTTCCCCAAACAGACAAGTGGACAGGCAGTGGATTTGGGGCAGCTCTGAAGGAATTGTGGAAGAGGCTGGCACAGGGTGAGCTGCAGGGCTTGGGAGGGCTGTGGAGGGCAGTGCCCCTGTGGCACTGCTGATGGGGCCCTTAAAGACACTGGATGAGTAGGTGGGTAGATACCAGTATTCACTGGGAGGCAGGCCTGTACCATGGAGAAGACATCAAAACTTTTGTTCCTCAGATTCTCCTCACGTGACAAGATCTTGACAATAGCCTGTGCTTTTTAACAGCCCTGCTGCATGTCGTACCTCTATTACACGCCTCTGATGCCAAAGCTCACTCCTGAAAGCCTTGCCAAAGATCATGGTAAGAAAGATTGGAAGAAAGTAACAGAAAGTGAAACTTAAAACAGAAAAAGCAATCTAAAATTAAGAAAGAAAGACCAGAAAGCAATAACTTGAAAAATACTGCTATCCAGTGTGTAGGAAAAATCAGCAGAACACAGTGAGACACAGAAATGATAGTGACAATGAACTAATTGGGACTTTACAATTCAGCACTGTAAAACGAAGTCAAATGTGTAGCAGAAGATGTCCAGAAGAAGCTGAAAACTGTACATCAGGAAGCTGAAGAATTATCTGTCAAAAAGATTTGTTCTAAGAGAATTAGTGTAATTCCATGGTCTGTGAAATGTAAAAAGATGGCCTCAAAACTTATGACTACATGGAGCAACAAAAGAATGAAAGATGTACATGTGTACTGTGAGTAAAACAAAGGCTATACAACATGCAAGGGAGTATGATAACAGAATAAATATCTACAGAACGTGCTCCTGGGTTTGCAACTCAGTGGATGCAAATTAGTCTGTTAAAGCCAATACCTGAAAGACGCCACGTGCAAATATTGATGGGAACTGTCCTGGAGCATAATGAGGGATCTCTCTGGTACTAAAAGAATTAAATGAAGCTATTAGGGAAAAGCAGCATCTCAACAGTGAAATATGGAATATAGGACACAGCCAAGATAAGGAGGAGGAGGACCATGAGAGATCAATGCTGCTCTAGCAAAAGAAATGGCTTTTAAATTTAGTCTGGCCTACCTAAAACTACAGGGAGAAGAAAATGCTCGATTCTGCAAGGCTGGCCTAGTGGATAGTCCAATAAGCTGTAACATCATTAGTGCAACAAACCCATACTGGTTTCTTACAGACGTGTGCCACTTGCCATTCCCGCTCTAGCCTCCCTTTCCCCCATGTTCAGCTGAATAAGAGGCACCTCAAGCATGTGTGTGGGGCTGGCCTGAACAGGCTGACTGGCCAGCAGACCACCACCTTCTGGGGTGAACACAGGCCTGGCCATGGCTTCTGCCCTTCCCTGAGGTCATCTGTCTCCGTCAGCTGCTGAGTAACCTCTTTTCCAAAAACTTATAGGAACTTAAGTTTCTAAGACCACTGCTTCCCCTGGTTGAAGATGAACAGTAGTAAAAGAAGTATTGGGTGCTCCTGATAGGAAGACTGAACAGACAGCAAGACTGCGCAACCCTATTCCATCAGCAGAACAGGACACAACTATACGTTGCAATGGAAGAGCAACAGTACACAGGCTGTACACCTCTGTGGCATAAATTTGGGACTACAACTCACAACTTCTAGAACAGCAAATGACCTTTTCTATTTCGAGTTTTGGCTACTCTGCTGGGCTTTTTTTTTTTCCTCCTGACATTTCTTATTTTAGGTTTCAGTAAATGTGTCACAAAAGGCACTCTCCAAAGGTTATGATAACTCAAACATGCATTGCACCAGTGGGTTAGGAGCTGCTTAAATCCAAAGTAGATTTCAGTTCAGAAGACTGAACATTGCAACCTAGATAATATAAATCAGCCTAGCACAGACCTGCAGGGGTCTATCATCAGCTGATGAGTCAGTGCTGCCTTTTTCATACATTTCCTTGTAATATCTAGAGATATTCAACTGCAATACTGAGGAAAAACTCCAGCTTGGGGTCAAGTTCAGTCCTGGTGGGTATGGGTGTAGTAACTCCAAAGACTGCACATAACATTCGCCAGCTGTGAATTTGGCCTGCTAAGTGGAAATTATCCACAGGATCCAGCAGTGTCTGTTTCCTACAGGCTCTTTAGTTCTTTCATTTGTCTGTCTTTTCTCATGAGAGATCCTAGTTTTTCTCAGCATTCCCTTCTTTTGCACTGGGAACTGAAGAACTTTGAAGTGTGCCTCCTAAAACACTGATAATCATCCTCAATTAAAATGAATAATGAATTTTTAATTTGCCACTTACCCTTAGGATCCAGTTGAATAGCTAAGAGCTCATCTCAGCTTATATCCTAAGTTGAGCTCTCACAGGGATCCACTTTGAATTAATGCTGCAATAACACCACAGATTTGGCTGGCTGCTATAACATGCATACCAGTTTGTAAAACTATCGAAACTCCAGCTATACATTCTAAATAAAATCTCTGTTATAATATCCAAAATAGTGGCAGGTTAATACCAGATCAACACTTTTCTGTGCTCTAATTCAAGGGAACAATGACTGCAAAATGTCAAGTTTTGTGAACAGATTTCATTACACAGATTATCTCAAGAAATTCTTAGACAGTAGTAGAGGCAGTGATGCAGGCAATAAAGAAAAAGTATGCCCTGTAGTGGCTGTCCAACACGAATAGTTCTCGCCCCCCCTCCTTTTTTTTTTAATGGACAGGCTGAAAATTTTTTAATTTTTTTTTTTTTGGCAGAAAAACAAGAACAGTTTTTCCTAAAAGTGGTTGCAAAAAACAAATTCCCTTTTTCATCTGCCCCTGGCTTTCTCAATGTCATAATGCTGAAAGGAATTTCTTTTCAAAAACTGTTATAGATGGACTAGCAAGTTCCATAACTCCCATTTGTTTAATAAATTTATAACAGTACTTGATATGCAGCATAGGAATATGACACGAAACATTAAAACACTCATATGAGACTAGAAGTGCTTGAATGTAGTTCAGGAATAACCCTCTTGTGTTCAAATTCTTGAATGTTTAATGTCAGGAACAGATTGCACATTCAGGCAGTATTATGTGCACAAATTCTGTATTTGCTCTCTCTCTCATCAAATAAATCATTTGCCTTTCAAAAAAAAAAATGCTAATCAATTACAAGAAATGACAATACAATTGAGCAAAGCCCTAATTCAAAGGAACCTACAGGATGGACCCAGAATTCGGTTAAAACCTAGAGGATTTATAAATGCTTAAAGGTCTCCACTTAATAATACTTTTCCTGGATCTCAGCCAATTTAGTAAAAAACGTATATTTTATACTAATTAGAAATCATTTAGCTGGCAGCAAAAGCACAAACCAAGACAATGGCTAGAGATTACGGGACATGGGCTCTACAGGCACCATATAATTATCATAAATTCATTGAGATGAGATGCTTCCTAACTTCTTTAAGCACAGATAATTATATCAAAGTTGAGACTGTTCCAAAACAAGAATATAGTTTTATTTACTACAATTAATCAAATATTGTTAGAGTGGACATTGTTCACGATGAAACCTAGAAAGATGCATAGAACAGTTGGAATATTAAGACTTTTAAACTACAGTTGGAAGGGTTTGCCCTGTCTTCAAAAGGTTGGGAGACCTTAGGCATACATTTGAACACTTCTCTCACTGTCACAGGCTTATATTCAGATTTTTGTAAAGATTTTATACAATCTAGGTGTAGAAATGTTTTCTACATTTTCTAGACAAAATATTCTAGAGAAGTTCTATTCTCCTGTAGTGTGGCTTCTGCATTGGATCAAAGTGGTGTCACTGAAAAGAGTCAGAAAGTGAAACAATTCGGTTATCATACGCAATCCCAGTGATTTCACTGAGTAAGAGGAAAGATATCTATGCAGTCAAAAAGAAACATGAAATAGTGATCCATGCCTGAATATCTTGCTTTAAATATTCCAATTTATATACATCTTCCATCCATGCAAGACTACTGCACTACAAAAACTGTATTCTGATACTCAGGTTCACCATTTGTCTGAATTTCGGTCTCATTGCATTTTCCTACTAAATACATGTATGTTCCCCTCTTGTGTGTTCCACTCCAACCTTTTCCTCATGTTTTCACTCCTGTACAAACATACTGTTGCTGTTCTTTGAAAGGAACTATCAAAATTGAATGGACTAGAGAAAGCCGTTGTTCTGTATAGAGCTAGGAACACCATCATAAACTGCATAACAAATATTATTCTTAACTGTCAAAAGGAAAGCAGTGAAATGCAGGAAATGAGTGATGAAATCTACCAGACAGAAAGCATGTGGTGTGGAAAAGTGAACTATAGCCATGGGAAGTCACACTTAAGATGTTGCATGCGTACTGGGAAACAAAACAAAAACCAACCAAACAAACAAACCATTTGTAAAACCAAGCTTTTGTTGGTTTTCTTGTGGCTGAACGATCGAACAGTGCTGTAAAGGACGATAAAGAAATACAATATAGACCCCAGATTAAGCTCTCAGAATGTACAGGGTAAGTGTGCATATTGTCAGCGCTGAACTGTCCAGAAACAACATACACAAACATTAAGGACAAGGCAGCATGGACACTGAGATAAAGGGGTTGCTCAGATGAGGAAGCAAGCAACATATCACTACTAATTCAACACACATGAATTTTGGAGATAGCTTGCTACTTCTATATACTACAGTGATTCCTAAATCGTCAGTGCTTTTCTCTGTTGATTCTCATCTGCAGTACGGCGTTTGCTGCCTCGCAGGTTGTGTGTGAGACACAACCTTGCACGACAACATCTATCACATACCCCATACCCTCCATTCCAGCCCGTTTCAGCCTTCTCTTTCTGAGGGTTTCTCACAGAAAGCCAGTTACTATTTCTTCTGCTGACATTGCTGTGCTGAAGGATATGATACGGAAGCTGCTGAGCAGATATTCTTACGACTGACAGCAATTGCACACCTCAGTAATCGTTATACTGCTGGCTTTATGTTGATCTTTTTGTGTGATTTATAATATGATAATATTCACAGTACAGTGCTATTTCTGAAAAGATTATCATGATATATGGTAATATATGGGATGCATGATATGGTATTTACATATTTTGACTGCTACAAATGGTTGCTTTCTAACTGCTTTTTGCATTCTCAATAAGAATGAACACATTCTGTCAAGTTTGCTTTTGTTAAAAAATGTATCTTTTGAGAAAAGGAGGAATTTTATGTATTTGCTTTAATGGATTAGAAATATTCCCACTTTAAAGAAATATATTATCATCCTTTAGAATGTAAGATATAGATTAAGTTGGTTTTAATACTGTTTAATATATATTTTAATTCATTTGTAAAATGGTCTGAAAAGCAAGTCAAACAGAAAAAAACATCACAAAATGCTCCCCATCCTCAATCTCAGCTAAAAGATATCATTGTTTTTATTAATTTAAATACTTAATCCAGTGGTTTGTACTATTCAAATAGTCATAATCACAGTTAAGATGGACCTCATTGTCTTGGGTGCTGCAAAGAAACAGTCACTAGAAATTTTCCATTTCTTGAAAACATGCATCATATGCCAGAAATAATTATTTGCCTCTCTGCAACAAGAACACCTGACTATTCCTAATTGCAACACTTATCCCCACAGTAAACATAAACGGCTGTATTTAAAATGGCATTTTCTGCAACATCTATAGTGCATGATCTGTAGTGCAATCAAACTCCAGTTAGGTGCACAGTCAATGACCATCATTGGTAAAATTAATGTGGCTTCATTGGTTGGTTGGTGTTTGACATATTAATTGACTTAACTGAAAGAGAAGTCAAGTTTCTTCACAGGAAACCCTACTCTAAAGTATGCTTTTAGACTACCTATCTTTTCAAATAGTTTAAGATTAATTGCTTGATTGTATAAATCTGAACTAGATATAAGTAAAAAGGCATATTGCATCCTGCTTATTAAACCACTGTAATTTGTGTTAAGCATAGTTGAGAAGGACTGCCAGAACCACTTGAGATTGATCCAAAGTCCACTGTAGATACTGTGAGGCTCAGTGGATGCTCAGTGATTTGAAAATCAAGGGTGAAAAATCTGGTGGTTAAATATAGTAGCTTCTAGAAACTGGTTTTATTTTCTAAATCTATATTAAGAGTTATAACACAAACTCTGCCCTCTTTAAGTTTTCTTAAGTCAGTAAGTGTTAAAGTATGCATTTAGTAAAGTATGAGAACATAAGAATTTATTTGTGAACATTTGGATCATTTAAAGTACTGGGATGGGCAACATAAAGTTAATAAGGTCTTTATGTAGATCTGTAATTAGGTAGGTTTTGATCTGTAAATTTTCATTTGTAAAAATGCAAATTTACAAATAAAGATTACTAATTTGGACATGGGAAAAGACAAAACTAAAAAAATTTTCAAACTTTCAAAAATATTACAATTTTCTCAAAATTTCTGCCAAATTATATGGCAATTTCAGTGACTAAATTTAGTTTTAAATAAGTGTTTAAAAATCAGGATCTACAAATATAAACAAACCTGTTTTCATTTTAACATTACCTCAGCTAGAATCGTTCAGCATCATAATACTCTAATTTATTCCTCCACTTTTCTGACCATTTCTGATGAAGTGGAAATGTTTCCTAACTGAGCTAAGCTGTCAAATTAATTTTGAATCTTGCCGTTCCCTGTTTTCTTCTTTGGTGTACAAGAAGAGGAAAGAATTAATTAATTACTTAAAAAAATTAACAGTAAAGGAGTTCTAAGCTTTGTTATAGAACTGAAATGAGCACAGAACTGAAATATTAATTTATTCTAATTGTCACCTTTAAATAGGTAATGAGGGTTAGAAATAGTGCCCTAAGGGTATCTGCTCAGAAATGCACATGCTGCACATTTTTAATTGCTCACTAGATGGCAACATTGCTCTGCTGAAATACAACCGTAAGGCTGCTGCTCCAGCTGTACCCATGTGCCCTGCAAAATATGGCTACCACGTTAGCAGAAGGGATATTAAACTGTGGCTTAGAAAAAGAGGTGAAGAAACATTACACAGGACTACAGTTACTCAACCATAATTTCTGTTTTACTCTGTGGTGGTCCATGGCCTTGGAAAGAAGTTACAGACAAAAGGGAACATCAACGTAGCTGTTAATGTCACCTTAGGTATGGGTTTTAATTTAGAGAGTTCTTTGCATTTTGAGTCATCTGATCCCTGCAATACCCTTTCAAATAACATCTAACTGATGAATATATGTTCTGTAAGCTGTCAGTTAACATTTGGTTTGGCACAGAGAACAAGACCTGGAGATACAGAGAAGGGAGTTAAAGAATTAAAAAACAAACGCACACACAAAAACAAAACAAAACCAAACCAAAAAAACCCCACACAATCCTTGGAGAAGTACCTTTGCAACCATCAATAGCAATGCACAGCATACTTTTTAAGAGATCAGTCTGATGGCGGTTTGTATATTGCATATGCAACATACAGTGATATGGACATCCATAAACAGCGTAGGCAATGAGGAATAAACTAATTTCTTCTAAAGTTAATGGGAAGATTTCTACTGAAAAGACAAATGTATGGGACCAGCTTTCAAATACATTCTCAGCAGAGGAGTTGACAATGTTTCTAGATGAAGGTCTCCTCTCAAGATGGAACACTGAATGAACTTCACGTTAAGCTCCTGCTCGTATGTTATTGCAGCAATGGAAAAAATATTTAATGACTTTACAGTATATAAATTTCTGTACTGTAGGTCCTGAGATGAATGTATGAACCCAGCTAAATAAAAGCTTACGTATGAACAGGGTGTTATTTGGTGTTACCAAGTAGGCTTTTTTTTTTATATAGCTATCCTGAGCCAGCCTTTACCACATTTTGCACGTTTCGCTTTACTGAAACTTTCTAGTCAGTGGGTCAGATTCAAGAGAACTGTGTGTTCAGCTAGATTTGGTGAGCAGGGCAGGTGATGCCTCCTCCAGTTCTCACCACACAGCTGACATATTGAACTACTGTCCATGTCAAGATACATAAAGCAGAGCAGTGTCAGGTGGGTTTGGGGATAAGGAAGATGAAGCTCAAGCCTACATACCTTTACTTACTGTTTAACTTCAGTTTTGGTAGGATAGTAAGCTCTCCAAGCCATTGGGTACCTTTAAATACAACTGATGTTGAGGAAATACCATGCAAATATACATAAGCAAACACTTTTTTCAGTAATTACAGGAGCTCTGGCTATGTGACCTCCTCTACTCTCTGGCACCATATCAACTACCTAAATACATATGTATAAGGCACACTTCAGTTTGACCACGAGTGAACACTTAACCAATCTGTTTTCTCTACAACAATGTTCACTAATAATTTTTTTCTCTACTTTAAAAAATCATAGGCTGGTAATCTCATCTACAATCAAGGCAGGGAAATCTTTCCATTAATTTCCACAGAGCAAGACCTGAGCCACACATTTTGCAAGGAAAACACAATGCTTAGTTCTGTAATAGGCAGTGTTATGCATATATATTGAAACAAGATGGTCTTTAATTTGATCAAGTCTAAAAATAAGCCTTTAATATCTACTAATTTAAAATCACACTTGGGAACAAGGATTACTATTTTGCTGTGGGGCTACCAGGGTCAGGAAACAGAGCTCTCTTTTCCATTGAAAAGTTCCTGTGCACCAGCTGACCTCTGTCACTCTCTCTGTGAGGAGAAAGACATTCTACGTACAACAAAATACTTGCTTTCAACAAGCGGGCAGATCTGACCTGAGGGTTTGAGCTTCTACCACAGCAGGATGAATTTCTGCCTTCCCAGATGATCAGGGAGAAACAGGACCGTGCACCCTTGGGCCACGGGTGCCCCCCACACTGGCAGCATCACCTGGCTGGCAGGACACACCTGGGTCATGCCACCAGTGGACAGCAGGACAGGTAGAGAAAAAGCCTGCTCAACTCATCCAATGGCTGCATCTGACCTACTTTGTGCTCTGCCCACCCGGCTACAAATCCAGCTCATGTCTCCAACAAGATGCCTTGAGTCGAGAATGAAAATACCTGCCTCAAAAGTAAAAGGAAATAGCCTAGAAATACAGCTGATGCCAAGTTGAAGCTCTGTTCCTGTAGGGTTATTTACAAGCTTCAGACTGATTTCTTGGTGTTTCAAGCTTCTTTTTGTATCAGGAATTGGAATACTGACCAGGGCTGAGCCTAAGGCACAGTTCTGCCTAATGGAGAACAACCTGCTTTTACCAAACATTTCTTCATCGCTCTGGCAGTTATGTGAGAAATTTGTTTCTGTATTTGAAAGACTGCACTTTCTTATACTTAGCCTTCTCTTCTACACAAGACATTATCTATCCTGCTTCTCACTGTGATCACATAATGTATAGTTGTAACTTGGAATATTCAGCCCATTTGGAGGAATATAATAGTTCTAAAGACTTCTGAAGGAGCCCTATATAACTTTAATTTGTCAGCACCTTTTTCTCCCACACTTATTTCCTTGTACAGTATTTAGAGGTACTAGTAAGCATGTAATACTGGATGAGCTATATTTTGCTTGCCATACCATTCTGACATTATGTGTTGAAATATCTAGTGTGCAAAATTTTTGAATCTCAAAATTGTGAAGATGCAAAATTTCCATTTCCACTACTAAGTCTACCACAGATCAAGGTATGTTCAGGAAAAAGAGAACTTTTACATTTAAATTAAAGCACATAACAGTTAAAGATCAAAGTATGCCTGATAATTTTGGTTGTTTTGGGGGGAATTAGAAAATTAAAATGTGAAGAAAAGAAAGTAAATGCTATGAAAATTATTTGATAGAGTACCATAAAATACTATTTCTATAACTGAGTCAAATTGACAGGGACATGAAGAATCGTTATTTGATTTTTGAGAGAATCTTACTGTTGGATAGTGAGCAAAAAGTAAATACGAAAGTAATTTATGCAGTTGCAGCAAATTGTTTAGTCAGGTGCAGCAGGGACCATTGTTAGAACTTGTTTAACACGCATTTAACATTTTCATTAATAATCTGGAAGAGAGGGTTCACAGCATGTTAATTAAATGAGTAGATGATTCTAAATTGAGAGAAGTCACAAAACATCAATGAGGACTGAGACCTAATGTAACTTGATTGAAAAGGACAGAAAAATAAAAAAGAAAATATGATTCCAGCTTAGAAATGTGCAGTCAGAGGCGTCTTAATAAGAAATGTCCTATACAAGAAAAAGGTAAGTGAAGTGAGAAACAAACAAAGCAATAACACTGAAGGAGTAAGCAGTGAACTGGATATTGGTTAGCATATGATGCAGAAGCTGCTTTGATTCTGGGCTGCCTGTGAAGAAGTCTTTGTCTTGGAAAGCTTACAGCAACTTTAAGAAGCTCATGGATGGAAGGATTCTCACACATTCATTTATGAGGAGGGTTGCATTCAGTCAAGATCAGGTAAGAGGCAAGTGAGCTGGTGCTTAAAAAATTACACATATTTGAAGAGTATGAACACCAGAGGAACACAAAGGCTGGAAATCTGAATCTGGTAGAAAGAGTTTAGTGAGGAAAAGAATAATATGACCTGGATACTTAAAACAACAGTTCAGTGTATCACTAGATCGGGTAGTATAAAGAAATTTCTATCAGGCACAAGTATCAATGCAGTATAGCTTCTCCATCTCCTATAGTCTCTATGATTTCACCTACCAGTTAAGGCTATAGCTTCCATTTAACATGACTTGACCTTATTCCTAAGTCTCCCTGGACTGAGTAAGATACAATGCTACACTGAAACTTAATCAGATTGCATCCCACTGCTTAGAGTTTTCCTGCTTTGACTGCAAGGCTGTGGCTATACGGATGCTCCAACAATCCACTGCAGCATTAAGAGGTGTTTTCTGTTTTTTTTTTAAACCCTGAAAATATCATTCACCTGTGCACTAATCCCAATACTTTATGGTACATCTTTTCTATTTTTTCTGGTTGTGTCAGTTATCTATTACATTGTCTTTCAGTAACATACTTACCTCTCTGCTGCAGGTGCCATAAATGATATAAAAGCAGAATTTGGGTAAAATCCTAGCAATTTAGGAGTCTCAGTTCCAATTTCAAATGGAAGAGAGGCAAATCCCAGCACGTGACTTTTGCTGTTGGCTCAGAGACAGACCCTTTGCTGTGTCCTGCTCTCTGCATTCAGGATTTCCCTCTCTTGCTGTGCTCAAGAAAGAGAATACTGGTCTGATGATATGGAGGATGAAAGGATGGGAAATGTGGTGTGGGATTTAGGACAGTCAGGTTAGGGTTAGGAAAACAAAAAGCTGGGTGAAAATTCAAGAGTGATGCATTATTTCTAAGTGATCCTGCAAGAGATAAAAGTTAAACACTCCTCTGAAGCTCCATAAGTCAAAAGATCCCATTGATTTTCAGATTCTTTAGCTGCTACGGATATAATCCCATGGCCATATTCTCTCTGCTGGGCTCAATTCTGTAACTGAGCATAAACACTAATTCATGGACTATCAGAACCGACATATTTCTGGTACCTCCTCTGAGTGTCTTTGGGAACATTACTCTTTGGTACAGGGTGCTACAGAGAAACAGTTCTTATGATTGTTTAAATTGTCTCTCAGCTGGTTCATTGTATGGCTAACCACTACTCCAGGACTGAGGTTTGCACTAGTCACACGTGAGTAATGTTCATTAGGCCACAAAAGCCAAGTAGGAAGGTGAAGAAAATGTTCCTCACTAAACCTCCATACTGCTATGCTGTGTATGTAAGTCCTCCCTGGACAGCCTAGACCAAACATGATGTACAGACACATCACAGAGGCACGACATGGGCACATGGACGTGCCACAACTCTAGGGCCATCTGTAGGTCTGAGTACATGCATACATTTACACATCTCAGCATACATCCGTGAGGCAGGAAGGCCAGGTCAGAGACTGAGACAAGAGATGGTGTTTATGGTGTGACATTAATTCATTTGTTATGGGTGCTCTTGAACATCTTTTTTTTTTTTTTTTTCTTTTTAATTAAATCCCATAAGAGAAGTGTTACTCTTCAATTATATCCTCAACCACAACTGAATCAGCACACTTACTTGTTGAGGTGGGAAGTACCTAATTAGGATGCCAATCTTCTTCCATTATATTTATTTATAACCCAGGTAGTACCTCCAGTTGAGTTGGAGAGATAAGACTAGAAGCATTACATGAACAAGAAATCCAGAAATCCCTTACAGAAGAATCATCTGTAGCCTTCCAAAACATCTCATCTGACAATGAGGTCTCTTTACTACTTTTCAAAGAAGAAATGAAGGGAGAGGGGCTTCTAAAAGGCATTCAAGCAGAGGAGCAGGGGTATCCACACAACTGCCTTCACCTCAGTTGAGTTTGTGAGCCTCACGAGATCAGTGAACTTGCTCTGCATATACATCCACACACCAGAAGCAGGGAGCTAGTGCTTTTTGACAACAAATACCCTAGAAATAGCTGCCACGCGGATTCTGGGTGTTGACAAGAATATGGCTGGCTAGCTGAAGGGATCATTTAAGCCTCCTAGTAATGAGCTCATTTGAAGCAAGTGCTGCACTACTAATTATCGCTTGGTTCTGATTGATTCATCACCTGCTTCAGTGCTCCCATTTCATAAACAGAACATAAACTGCTTAGTTTAAGAAACTGAATAATTTGCAGAGTTTGTTTAAAACAGAATTGCCTCTATATTGTGTCAATTACTGCCGGACTGATTTTCTTTCCTTTAGTCCCCGTATTTGTGTGCAAATATATACGTATGCGAACACGTAATTACCGTAGAACCATGCATGGAATATAAAATACTTTAATAAAAACAATATTGTAATACAGCTTATATTTACACATTACAGTAGAGGAATAATAATTTTCCTTACCTATTTCAGTCATGGATATCCCCGGAGCTAATTGCCCATTGTTGAATGAGCTATAGGTAAACAAGTTTGGTACAGAGGTGAGGTCATAGATAGGTTCCTGCTTTATCTGTTTGATTCCAGTCATGTCTAATCCAGACTGATCTGGAGAAGGCTGGGCAGAATCCACATTGTAATAACCCTCAGACTTTGGCAGGTCAATGACGTGCCCATTTGAGTAGGTGCTGCCTGTTTCATTATTCAGGTTGCTCAAGCCGTTGCTGATGCTGTTGCTGTAAACCCTGGCAAGGGCTTCTGCCTCCCCACTCTGCTGCTGCCGCTGTTCCTGCAATCGCTGCTGGTGCTTCTGCACTTCAGCATACAAGCTATCCCTCTGCTTTTTGGACATTCTTCCAAATTTCACAGCTGAAAAGCAAAGCATAATGCAAATCATTGTCATCTTTCTTTTTTTCTTGATTCCCTTCAACCCCACCACTCCTCTGATATTTACTGTTAGCACCACTTTTGCTGTGGAAAACTATCTTTTTCTGTAGAAATGAAAGAGGATGCAAAGCTTTACACCACATGCATCTCACAAAGGAAAAACTATCATGTGCTTGAATTTACAAGGTGACAACAGTGACTCCTATTTGACAGGAGGGCCTCAGTCAAGCAACTCACTTTCTACTGTGAATGTTAAAAAAGACATGAATCTTTTTCACATCTGTGTGTTCACTGAACATCAACCCAGAGCTGTATGAAATGCACAGTCTGTAGATTCATATCCCATGTGATTTACCAGCTTTCCACAAACCTTTAAACTGTGCACTAACAGGATTAGTACTCTGGATGAAAACAAGCCCTAAAGCCCTATTATCACATCCTTTCAATAGGGTGTTATCTTCACACTTCTAAAAAAATCTTGCAGGTTAGAGTTAGAACCTAGAGAAAAATAACAGATTTGAAGGTAAACAGCACAAATGAATGTCTTCTTTTCCACAGAGGAAAGTCTCAGGGATTTACAGGATCAGTTTACATTATCTCCATGTGCAAAATCCATGCATTCCTTCTAATGAGAAAGGCAGGAAAACATCAGAGTGCAAATCTGTCTCTGCAGGAATAGGGCTCACTACACTGAGATTGAAATTTTCAAAAATGACAGGCTGATTGCTGTGGAACTACGAGGAGTAAATCCACAGCCTATATACACAGTGGGTCACAGATGATTATCTTTTATTTTTCTCTCTCTCTCTAAATTCTTGCTTTCTACTGGCCCAGATCTTGGCCTCTCAGAGCAGAGGTAGCTGTTAATTGTGCTCTAACACAAAGAAGATCCTTCCATTAGGACACATCCAGTAAAATTTATCAGAGAGCAGATAGGAGGACATTCCTCTGGAAATACTTATTTTTAAATACTATGATGACAATTTTCCAGTGCTGAGTATTTCCAGTCCACTTGTAATGGAGATCAGTTCAGAATTATCACAGTACCAGTAGCAGAAGATGGACTTGGTTCCCATTTTTGCTACCCCATAGTTCAGTTACAGCCCTCAAGAAGATTCTGAGCCTACACATGTTCATGAAAGTGAAAATTTTCTATTAGGAAAAACAAAAGAAAAGGAAGAGAACAATATGAGAAGGAAGTGCCAGAAAATTGAGGGGGTGGTAGCCTCTTCAATTTATTTGCAGTTTACTTTGAGAGTTTTTCTTGCCACCAGCTCTTACTTGAAACCCTCCACACATTCTGCAAGCTACCTCACACGGACACAGGCTGCCCCTGGAATCGGTTTACAGTGCATTGCACAGACAATATACAATGGCTGGATTTTGAAAAATGCAACTGCATATTTTCTTCAAATTTAGGGCCTCAGTAATAAAAACAAACACCCACTGTTTATTCTTATTATATATTCATTAATTGGATTCTCCAGCTGCTGTCAATTAGCATCCTGCCTCCGCATGATAAAAATGAATCTGTTACATGACTGAGAGGTAAAATTCACATTCAATTTCTCTGTTAAAAAAAATCCATACGGGCTATTTTAAACTTGCAAGAGCTCTCAATATCATTAAGTATAAACACCCTCACATCAACAATGAGAGAAGAAAGCGATGCTGTCAGAAGAATCCCTCTCATTGTCTGTATGCAGTGGTCCCTGAATTATAGGTTGGGAAGACAGTGCTGTCAGTTACATTAATATGCTCCTGTGATATCTCAAATACTTGGAAGATACTACTTTCAGCAGGAAAGTACATGCTGTTAAATTACTGAAATTTTACTATTTAATCTTCTCCAGGAAGAAGCGGGAACTAAGGTGTCAGAATATGCTGCATGCTAGGACTGAAAGGACTCCATGGAATAAAGGTGGGATAGCAATGCCCCTCCCAGGCTGGTGAGACAGGTAAGCAAGCTGTTTCGGTGAGACATGAAACATACTGAGGTAGGAAAAGATCTATAACAAATTTAAAACAATTTTATAAACTCTGGGCCATCTAAAGAAATAGCTCTTTATGCAACTTCTTCATCAATGACTTAATTTCAAATGACATGCTTTGTATAAATTTTTTAAGACAGAAGACTGCTGGCAGGAAATCAAAATTAATTTAACCTGCCTTCCAAAGTAGAACATTTTCTTCTTATACTTCCTGACCATCTCAAATGTGGCTGTGAGCTGGACAGCCCTTGCATTAGCAGTGGTGGCTGGAGCAGGTCAGCTGCGGGCAGCTTTGCTCAAGCCTCCTACCATGCCTCCAAGATGACCTGCTGACAGCCTGGAAGGTGGACCAGAGCTCTACATGGACCAAAGGACCCTGCCTTTGGATACACTGTGAAGTTTCCCTCTGGTGTATTTTCCATTTTCAGTGCTAAACTATGAAATATTTCTCCTATAGACCCAGACATGGACTGGAGGTAATACACAGGTGGAAGAAATGCTTTTTTTTTTTGCAATGCAAAAGGCATGGTCAAGTGCTCTGAATAAAATAAATAANGGAATTGGCCTGGAGTTAATCACAGGGGGAAGAAATTCTTTTTTTTTTTTGCAATGCAAAAGGCATGGTCAAGTGCTCTGAATAAAATAAATAAGTAAAAAACCTTGACTTTCTTTCCTTCCTTCCCTATTCCTTCCTCCCTTCCCTCCTTCCTTCCCTTTTCCTTTCTTTCTTCCTTTTTTTTTTTTTTTTTAAATTGCCTATTTACTGTTACAGAGCTTTAAAGATCTCAAGGAAAAGGATGCTTTCTCACATCAATATTTAATGCTATTAATATAGGAAGTTATCTAAACTGGAATACAAATCCACTTCTCCAGAGATGACCCTTTTGTGCTTCTGATCAGAACAGTGCATTTTCCTTCTAACTCTTTCACTTACAAACTAACATTGCTGTCCATTTGTGATTTTCCCACCCTCCCCATGAAAATAGCCTCCTTTGTTAACTGAATGGCAAAGATCTGTGTCTCACAGTGTGTGCAGTACAAAGCAAGGAGCTTCTCCTCTATCTTTTTCTAGAAATCTACAGGGAGTTTAAGCAAGTCAGCAGTGAAGAAGAGTTTCAAAGGGTTTAAGCATGAAGCAGGAATCTCACTCCTTACCATCTCTAGACATTCCCAGGGCAAGACATTTCTGCAGCCGGCAGTGTTGGCAACGATTTCTGTTGGTTCTGTCAATTAAACAGTTTCTCTGCCTTGGGCAGGAGTAGGAGGCATTGTTCTGCTGACTCCTCCGAAAGAATCCCTAGGGGCAACGAGCAAGAGACAGAATATTACCATGCGCGTATATGCACACGCGCGCGCGCACACACACACACTCACTGCCATGCAAATTCTTATTTAGCGCAATGTTATTTATGCTGTGGCTTCGCTAATGCACTAGCCTCGTATAATGAAATTAAAGAACATAATTCTCCTAATAAGGAGAATTTTTCTTTATTCAGTAAAGAGTATATTCCTACTTTGTTAAAAGACAAACAATAAAGACTTACAGAATGCATTCCTATTTTGTAATGACTACCATGTACCATCTAACGCTTGCTCCTCACAGAAGAAAAGCTTGTAAACAGCATTTGTAAACAAATAACTTAAAAGTACTCATTCTGACTATTTTCTTTCTTTAATGAAAGAGACTGGTAATACCCAGCACTGGCTATACATAGTATTAGAAGCTAAAGTCTGCTGTTTAATTTAACCTCGCAAATGTTGATCTGATCTGGAGAGACCATACACTTCAGTAGTGAAAAGTAATTCAAATTCAAGCATCACAAAAGCACTAGGATTTAATGACTGTATCAAGTAAAGCTGACACACAAAGGAGAAAGCAGCACCTTTAGACACTACCATGAGAAAGTAAAGACATTTTCCATGTCAATGGAATATAACTATCCATTTTATCTATTAAAAATTGTGTAGTTATTCTATCTCCTAGAAGGTGTTTCTGGCCTGTTGCTGGACTATATGGCTAAATATCAGACGGCTAGAGCTTATACTTAAGGCCTTATGAGCTCCTAACTGGTACAAACAACACCAAGAGGTACTGTTGCTGTAGAAATAACATGAAATTGCAGAGGTGGCCTGAGAAATGAAACCGGGGGTGAGGAGTAGAGAGAGAAAGAGAGAGGGTGAAAGCATTTTACAATATTCTTTTCTTTCCTAAAATATAGCACAGGAGGAACAGCAAGTCCAGAGGCAGAGAGAGAAACAAAGAAAAGAAGTTCATTGGCAAACTTGGCAGCTTTAGAACAGGTAACTGCATGGCTCTGTGGTGGGAAAGATGAAGAATAGCCTAGCCACTGCAGGAAACTACAAAGAGAAAGCATCATTACTGCAGTTACACAGGTCACCAGGAGAAGTGACACCAAAGTGGTTGTGCCTTTCTTGGTTGGTTTGTAAACAGCTCTCAGCAGAGTCAGAAAGCAAGGGCCGACTGCACGCATCAGGCAAAACCAGTGTTATTTCCATGCAGACTGATAGATGATAATAATAAAGATGGAATTTGCAACCAGTGTGGATTTTGGGGGAGTGACAGTGGGGAAGCAACAGGGTGATGTTGTCACAGGGCTCAATTTGCTTGCTACAGGTAGCACATGAAGTCTCACTCAAGTCCTTCCAAACTAAATTAGGGTGGCACAAAGTGTCAGTAACAATGGGCAATAGGCATGATGTCCTACTAAGGAGACAGCAGTGCTAGTTCCTAAGGCTGAACACAAAGAGAATCACTTCATCTGGCCTGTGCTGGCTCTATCAGTGATTATAGTGTACCTGAAAATTAAATTAAGTTTTATGATTTTCACTGCTGAGAGCATGGACTTCCTTTACGGTGGCTCTCAGGAAAAATCTGGTAGGGACTTATCTGATTCTGGCTGACAAAAAACTTTCTTTTAGCTGTGGAAGTGAGCTTAATTTAATGCTAGATGGATGATAATTGCAGATATTTCTTATCTACTTGTTGAACTTTACAATTTTGTTTTTGACATGAGGAGCATTTTCTGGTTTAGATTTTAGCGGCTATTATGCAGATATGGATTTGAGAGAACAAATGAATTAAACGATGTTAAAAAAAACACACACAACCATCTAGCATCAAATGTGTCTTATCCTGTAGTGCTATTTTTACCCATTAAGTCTGATCTCCTCTCACAAGAATTTGTTTGCTCCTTCCCTGCCCCTCTTAGGGAAAAATCAAGGGTTACATAATGAAGCTAATCTACTGCAAGTAATTTATTTCTCCAAGGAGACTTTTGTACTTTGTTCTTCCTGCAAAAGATCTAAGTGTTTTCCTACAAAGTACAGTGAAACCTTCCATTTCATGTTTAGGGGATCTTTATAGAATATTGGCTATATTTACTGAGAACAATGCCATTTTGGGGAAGCAGGACACAATTCGTTACTGAGGACATAAGGACTTAAAGACAGGTTTCCCAGTGTTTCCAGTACTGACAGCAAGTCTTCCTGCATCTTAAACAATTCACTTTATCCATCACTGACAGTCAGTCTGAGAAGGGGAACGGTCCTGGAATCTACACTCCAAATCACGACAAAACAGAGTGTTAGCAAACACTTCACTCTGGGGGCAAGCAGGAGAGATGTCAAGATACCTCTCATAAAAAGCAGGAGCCAAAGAAACAGATGAGATAGAAACCTGTCTTCAGGTTTCACCCCTGTCAGTGGTGACAGTAGCAGAGCCCCCATTTTCTTCAGTGGGCTCAGCACACTCAGCATATGCAGGCATGCAGCATGAAATTACTGTAATGTTTATGACACCCCTTAAGCACTTATGCACATTTGCAGTGGCAGAACTAATGCAGAGACACAGATTGAGAGGATTTCCTGTCCTTTGAATTTTGTAGCACTGCCAGGAGCAGTGCAATCCTCTGACACCATGTCCTGAAACATTGCGGCCCTCTGGTGCCTGGCTCAATGAGCACGTGCTCATGGAAGTGCTTCTGGCCTCTTTTTTCTGCACATGCTCTCCCTTTGGATTAGTTCAGATTTCTAATGCATTCAGACAAAAGGAGCTAGATATGACCAGTTTTTAGTACGTGAGCCAAGCAAACAGTTATTTAACTGCTGGGCAATGAAGAGCAGATTTGCACTACTTGAGACAGCGCTTACCTTAAGAGAGAGGTCTTGCAGAGAGAGACATCTCCTGTCGGACCTGATGTGAAAACTGACTTCTTTTTTTCACAACAGGCTCACAAAACAAAATTAGACTAATTGATCTGATACTGTAAAACTAGCACAAAACCATAGTGTTAAAACTGCCGTAAGTGGAAAAGAAGCTTTTTATCTCAATAAGTGGTCTCCATACAGAGCTGAGGGGTATCGTCTCCCCGTGAGGTACACACAACAGCTAGCATTAACCCTAATCACATCTACAGGAGACTCTACCCCTCACTGCTCTGTGGAAGCTGGGTACTGAGTAAAGATGCTCCTTTTCTGCTTAAACCATTTTTCTCCTGTCACTTTTCTGCCAATGTTGATGTATCAGATCAATTAGTCTAATCCAGTTTCATGCGAGTGTCGCAAGAAGACGCTTATTTCCAGTCCAGTCTCACAATAAGACAGTGTCACAGTGTGGGCTCTTTATTTAAAATTGTTAACATTTCTGAGAGAAATCTGATCTTTGAGAATATACTTCTTAGCTAGTTGGCATTAAATGTTTTCTTTTCTGCATAGGTGTACACAAATTTTCAGGTTTTTCAAATACAGAATTTCCATTTAACTCTACAAATACGTGTCCACCTTGTACCAACTTGTGTGTTTCCATACAGAAGAAAATAGAGATGCCGCCCCTCATCTTTGCAACTTCACTTTTACAGTCAAAGATGAAATGTCAACATCTGTAGTGTAAAATTCTGGTTTTCCATGAGTAATGAAATAATTCCTTAGATAGGAAAACCACAGAGTCTTTTTTAAAACTGTAAACAGAAGCCTTTCTTGTGTCTGCTTGGGGTCTGATTAGAGTTATTTGAGCCAATATCTGGGACAATATGCTGTATTGGGTTTACATGGTAAAGGTTTGGTAGCAGGGGGGCCACAGGGGTGGCCTCTGTGAGAAGGTTCCAGAAGCTGCCCCATGTTAGGTAAGAGCCAGCTTCAGACAGTTACAAAAGGAACCTGCTGCTGGCCAGAGCTGAGCCAGTGAGAGATGCTGGTTGTGCCTCTGGGAGAGCAGATTTAAGAAAGGGAAAAAACTGCTGCACAACAGCAGCTGGGAGAGAGGAGTGAGGAACAGCCCTGCAGACACCAAGGTCAGTGAAGAAGGAGGGCAGGAGGAGGTGCTCCAGCTGCCGGAGCAGAAGTTCCCCTGTGGCCCGTGGTGAGGCCCATGGTGGAGCAGGCTGTCCCCCTGCAGCCCATGGGGTACCACATGGAGCAGATCTCCATGCTGCAGCCCATGGAGGAGCCCACGGAGGAGCAGGTGGAGGTGGCCTGAANCGGGAAGAATGGCATCCTGTGGGAGGGACCCCATGTTGGAGCAGGGGCAGAGAGTGACCATGAAGGAGCGGCGGAGATGAAGCGATATGGGCTGACCGCAGCCCCCGTTCCCCATTCCCCTGTGCCGCTTGGGAGGAGGAGGTAGAAGAGGGTGGATGGGGGGAAGGTGTTTGTAGTTTGCTTTTAGTTTCTCACTGCTCTAGTCTGCTAGTGATAGTAATAAATTATATTAATCTCCCTGTGTTGAGTCTGTTTTGCCTGTGACCGTAATTGGTGAGTAACCTGCTTGTCCTTATCTCAACCCTTGAGCCCTTGTCCATCATATTTTCTCCCCCTCTTCCTTTGAGGAGGGGGAGTGAGTGAGTGGTTGTGGTGGAGTTCCACTGCTCAGCTGGGTAAAACCACCACATATGCTAATATGCTTTTTTTTATTTTTATTTTTTGTCTAACCTCCAGTTCCTAGCAATTCCACTATGCTGGAGCCTATAAGGAAGACAGCAAAGGATCCTTTTACACTACACACAATGTAACGCATTTTTTCTGTTGAAGATTACAATTTGGCCTGCAGAGAATACAAAGGGTATAAAATAAGGGTATAAAAAGAACTAAACTGACACCTGTAAGCTTTTAAGATGATGAACTGAGATGCAACACCAACTTCTAATGCTACTCAGATTGTGTAGGAAACGAGGTAACAAATCCAGTCCCCTAGCTGATTTAAGGTAGAACACGTGTGACTTCAAGTTGCCAGCCTATCAGCACATATACTGCATCAGATGTGATTAATTCATGTTTCAAAAGAAGAAGCAACTCTAAAGACTGTTTGATGAAAAGAAAAGCAACTAGTAAAACCAGGCATGAAATGCGTGTATATGAGCAGCAGGCTTTACGGCCTTTGCATCCCTTGCTTGAAAGGGTGTAGGAGTGTATTATTACACACACAGATGCCTGAGGCTAATGCAGATGCTGATGACTGTGCTGTATTAAAATCTCATACCTTGCAGCCTTCACATGTGATGACTCCATAGTGTATTCCAGAGGACTTATCACCACAAATTTTGCATGGTATCACTTCAATTTGTGCTGAAAAATAAGACAAATATTTTGAGTATATAATTCTATTTCATTTCTTTCTTCCTCAAAGGAAGGTCTTAAAAGCAAAAGCTAGAGAGTAGATAGCTTGTACATGCCCTCCCCTTCCCCCTCCCCTCAAAATATAAAACGGCTTTTTACTATAATGTTTCTGAATGCTTTGATTTGGCAGATTTTAATTGCTTCACATTATGTAGTTTCTACCATACCCCACAAAACTCTTAAACAGTTTAAGCTATCTCATGATTAGCAAGTTTTTCCTCTTATTCTTCTCTTTTGTTTTTACTTGTTAATTTTATCATCATTATTGTTAATGACAGTCATTAGGGATCCTAAATAACTATCTAGATTGTTCTTGCTTACACTTTTCAAATATTCATGACTTTACTCATTTTGCTGAAGTAGATTTACATGGTATGTTTTGATGCATTTTGCGGAGCAGTAGAGGTGATGAAGTTTTCATATCCTTCAGATTATAGCTTCAAGACACACAAAGATACCAATCCCACTGGTAGAGATGAGCTTGCAAATGATTTCTTAACATCTCCTTCTCTTCAAGCTATTTGTTTGAGCACCAGGTCAAAGGTAGGCAAGACCAACAGCCTAAGGTTAAGTATCCAGTGACTGTGTGATGGGAGAGTCAGGCATTACCCGAAAATGTTTGAATATGGATATCTTTCAGATCCCTTTATAAACCAAATGATTAGGCAATTGCTATCTTCTACATATTTTTTTCTTTTGCTGACATAGCCATTTACTTCCCTCAACTACTTTGAATCCTGTGTGCGTTTCCATTGTCTGCACTGTAAGAGCTCATACTCTGAAATGTAGGAAACAACTGCACCTTATTCTAGTAAGAGGCATTGAGAAGAAATGAAAAAACTATTTTTTACCATTCATTTATTTTCCTCTGTGGGATTCATTGCTCTCTGCAGTTCTCCCACCACTTGCAACCAGTATAATGCTTGGTAAGGACCAGTACTCCTGGTAGATATTGGTTGTAGTTTAACCCCAGTAGGCAGCTAAGCCCCACACAACCATTCGCTGACTCCCCACCAGTGGGATAAAGGAGAGAATTAGAAGGCTGAAAGTGAGAAAACTATTACTGGGTTGTGATAAACGCAGTTTAATAGGAAAAGCGAAAGCTGTGCGTGCAAGCAAAGCAAAATAAGTAATTCACTAATTGCTATCGGCAGGCAGATGTTCGGCCATTTCCAAAAAGCATAACTTCATCATGTCTAATGATTATTTAAGAAGACAAATACAATAACTCTGAACATCCCTCTCTCCTACTTCTACTCCTCTGGTCAGCTGGTGTCAGCTGTCCTCGTGCTGTCCCCTCTCAGCTTCTTGCACACACCCAGCCATGGGTGGTGGTGGTGGTGGGGATGCATGTAGATGGTGGGGCAGCATGAGAAGCAGAGAAGTCCTTGGCTCCGTGTAAGCACTACCCAGCAACAGCTAAAATATTGCTCTGTTATCAACACTATTTTCATCACAAATCCAAAACACAGCACCATACCACCTACTATAAAGAAAATTAACTAATTAATTATGAAGAAAAAAACAAGACAATATCATCCATATTCAGGGCAACAGTAACAGCAGTTCTCTGCAACACATGTCACTCATCAAGTACTTGGGCAGCACAGCTGTGAGCTTCCACGGTAAGGCTACCCTGAGCACAAGAGTTGCTAGCCCTTAATACTTTGACTGGACACATTCAACTCCAAAATGGATTGGGAGTCAAGGAAACAGGATTATAATCCAGATGTTCATCCTAAAACGAGCATCTCATTTCAAGCCTGTTGGCACACAAAAAGGCTATAAATGCTGGAGAAGACTTATTTAAAAATGACTGCACATTGTGAGACAAGTACAAAGCACACTCATATGGTGGATGTTGTGGCAATGTAATGGCATAGTCTGGATTTTGCCCATTTTCAACCTATAGTTATCATTTATCACTCCTTGCAGGAGATGAGTTTCCTGAGTTATCTTCCTACCACCATGAAGTTAAACAACTAAAACTCAGAGCAGTGTCCTGCAGAGCCACCACACTTCCCACTGAAAGGTACATTGCACCCCCTGCTCCATGGTAATTACTTAGCTTAGGGACTTACTAAAGTAAACACCAGAAGGTGAACATTACTGATCTTCTCTGTAAAGTCAGTAACTATTCTGCTACGACACTGTATCCTGAAGGAACTAGGAAAGAGGGACATTTATGGATGGCTAAAGAAACTTTAGTTCTCCACTGTGAGCTAACTTTCCTGAGATGCTGTCTCTGATCAAGCACATTTCTAGGCAAGGTGAACACCGGCTTAGGCAAGCAAATCAGTTTTTTAAATTGCTCATAAGCTAGGATGGGTAGGATGAAATTTTACTGTAGGAAAATGTAATTTATTGTTAATATATTTTGGGTGAAAATAACCCAGACAGAAATCTTGGCTGTCCTTGTACTTAAGAAAGTTCACATCTAAAAATACAATTTACTATGTCATCCATAATTTTGGGATTAGTTTCTGTATCCTGTTTTGCTTTCACAAACCAAGTGATGTAGTTTGTCGTCCTCCTTAAGGAACTTTTATGCATTAGCCATCCTGGCATGATAGCTGCATAAAAAAAGAAGGAAATTCCTTATAGAAATGTAGCTGGTGTTTCTTGGTAATTTTGTCAGGTGGATCCTGTTTAAAAATTTCTATGTCTTATCCCCATTGAGGTAATTAAAACATTTAAACACACACCTTCAGGTACTGCTGTTTGAAAGGCTAGTTGAAGCAATTGCCCACAGGTCCCTGCTTTAGAGTCATGTGGAGGGAGCAAAGCTAGGCTCTGGGACCATGAGCTGCTTTATGCTGACAAGCCTCAAAGACATATGTCAATGTCAGAGACAGAGACTACAGTGGCAATATGAGGAGATCTTCAGGAAAAGTAATGACAAGGGAAGAAAAAAAATAAAAATGGTTTGAAAGTACTTTTAATGCGACTTGCATATGCAGTTTGCAACTGCTATAGGAACAGAGACAGAAAAATTGATCCTGTGACGCTCATTGCATTTACCACAGTACTCGTTACTGTGAACAATCAATAACTCCATGTGTGGCTTGCAATTATAAGCACTACGCTCGTGATACATATTTCTGGATCAGGTCACTAAATGCTAAGGCTCTAGATTTCAATTAATATGAAATAAATACTACATTCTTGTGAGTTATCAGTTAATTCAAACCCTTATTCAAAACTAGCCACCCTATAAATTAGTAAACACAGGATCTCTAGGAAATTGTTAACATTGCTACTTAACGCACAGAAAAGGCAGCGTCTTTAGGACACAGAAAGCATTTGAAGTAGTTTGGAAAAGTATACCCTGCTTCTGTCTCCTAGGCATTTCTTTTTGTTCAAAAGACAGCAGAACAACTTAAGAATTCGTAACAGAAAACTTGAGTCGTTAATTGTACAGGCCAGATGAAAAAGAAGCCACTGTATTCCCTGAAACATCTTGAATTACTGTAATTAACACCCAATGTACCAGGTTTCTTTTGCAGATTTAATGATTGTCAGGGACTACTGCACCTTTTTCATGTTGTGTCTTTGTTCAGCCACCTATAATTTTATGTTGTTTTTCCCTTCTCCTCTTAGGCCAACAAACAGTTTAGGGAACTGTATATCCTACTGCTATCTATAGCTGCTTTAAAACAAGCAGCTCACTTCTGAATTCCTCACAAGTATAAAATACATTGATTCAGTACTGACTCCTGAACGCTGAAGTAAAAATGGAATGAACTAATAGTGGAGTTGCCATAATGATAACTTTCAGCAGCACAGGAAAATAACTTATTTTCTTCCAATATAGTAAAAATGAAGAAGCATATAACAGCAAAACTACTTATCACTGCTTTTAAGGTCCTTCCACTTGCCTTCTTACCCATCAACATTAATGATTTGTGTAAGAATAACAGCTCCTGCCTTTTTTCAAAAAATAACACAGGACTGAACTGTCCATTTGTTCAATTTTTCAACAAGCACATTCAGTTTTCATCCTGTCTTGAGATGTATCACTCAATAAAAGTCTGCAAGATCACCATCACCCAAAACATTAACAATGCTTGGATACATGCTGCATTGTGATTGCTCCTTATCATCAATAGTAGCTTCTCCCATCATTACCACAGGATCATCCTGCCTCTTTGCAGTATTCATCTCTTACTTTACATTTAAGTTTAAAGTTCACTGGGACTGGAAACTGCCTCCAGGTTTATACTGCATCCTACAAATTAGAGTGCCACAATGCAAATTAATTAATTCTACATGACTAGTAATAATAATCCACAGATGCTGGGTTTACCAGCTGGAACCTAATTTGTTCTCTCAGAACAACAGGAAGAAAAGTAGTATTTTTTTAAGGAAGCAAATACAAATCTTCTCATATGTTTGAAAAGAACCCTTGGAAAACAAACAAACAAAAAACCCCAACAAATATATACTTACAAACATCTTCAAACATTAGCTATTTTCTCATATGCTGCCCCAAGAAAAAAAGGTGCACTGAATTTTTTTTTTCTTTACTAGCAAAGAAGAATTTACTCACCAGCACAAAATCCACCATTCTAAAAGTAGGGCAATAACCAGGTTTCAAGAATTGTTATACTGGTGAAATTAGGAATAAATCTAGAAGGAGTTATACAGTTATTTGCTGAATTCCTCTTGAAACAAAGGTAAGAGTCAACAAGAAAGCCAATGCGTCCACTGTGTATTTCTAGGGTTACCACTTACATACATATGTTGTCTAACAAGAACAAAACAAAACTTGCATGTTATGTAATCTCAGTTTAACATTTGAGGAACTTCAGGAAAGACAGGACTATAATCTCCCAGACCTGTAGCTTTGGTTCCAAGGGGAAAAAGGATTCAAGCTTTCAATATTTAGTTCTTGATCAAAAGAGTATACTAACATATGCTGGGCATGAACTTTAAAGAGGAGGTTCTTTCTGTAATTTGTTGATCTAGGAGGGATCACATGTGGAAACATCAAGGCTAATCAGAGAACCAGTAGCAAAAATAAGCAGCTCCTTCACCTTCCAAGAATTTCCATCATCCTTGAACTGGAGTTCTTTGAAAAATGCTGGTAGATTGGCCCAGATCACTTTCACATTTGTATCCCTAAGTGATTTCAAATTGAATATATTAATCATTTTCATCTAGTTGCCAATTCTGCTTTTTTTCATCCTAGCCTCTGTGAGTACGATGTCTTTTTTCTTTCCATGTTACTGTCAATAGAAGTTTCCACCACAGGTTATGGTGCCAACTAGAATTTGGTATCTTCTTTGCCTCTGAATTAGATATTCTGTGGCTATAGCAAGACTTCAGGAGCTTTGCATTTGTTTTTAATGTGAAACTATACAGTTGAGGATACTATTTACATTTTCCAGCCTCTACAGTACCTCAAGCAGAGAGGTACAGCCTCTGCTGTACCTACAGAAGCTAATTAATGCTAGCTAATGTTAATTAGTGTGTCTGTAGTTACATGTTTGCTGTCAGCCATACCCCAAATGAATTCTTACAGGAAGCAGATACAATGGAATTCACCCAGGAAAAAACGTGCTTTGTAAAATCTTAGCATTTTTACACAGTGATACGCACAACTCTGGCTATGGGTCTGAACACTGGACTTAGATCAACACAGGCTGTCATGTCCACTCTGCCCAGTGCTTTACAGCAAGGCTGGTGATTACCAAATACGCCAGTCCTCTTGCTCATGAGCAGAGACACACAAATTCCCCAGAAGGAGCAAGCCTTATATGTCTGTATGTCTTACTGGGCGCACACAGTAGATTTGATCTGTGCATAGTTTGTAACAACTTATCATGAATTTCAAAGAAAGTGGTAGTCCTGGCTCTTGGATGTTGAGAAAACTGGTAGATGATCACTTGAAATAGCAGAGTGATAGATTACTGTTAAAAAGATTGTTTTTCCCATAAATCCACACAATTGTCATGACTGATTTCTTTCATGGTCTCACACTTTCTGCTGAAGTTTTTTTAGCTTATAATCAATGTCACTCGGAAGGTTTTTTGGTGACACATTTTCTTTCCTCCTTCCCCTTTAATGATTTCCCAGGGAGAAAAAGAAGCACTGAATTGTACATCAGCTCTTTTTACAGATCAGCTTTGCTCTTTATTTTGTGGCTCTTCTAAACACTATTGGAAAAAAAAGCCTTCAAAAATATCAAGGTTTTTTTTTTTTTCAGTGAAAAAACAAACAGGTAGTTAGAATGTGAATCCTTATGGTGTGCATTTTTTTTTTTTTTAATGAAAATGTCAGAATCAAGCATTAGAATTAGACTTTACAATGTTTGTAGACTGATGTTTCAGAGTTTCAAAATAATATGCTATATATTAGCCTTTTACCAGGTTTCATATATGAAGGAAATGTCTTTATATCTACACTGTAAATACATACTTTGGAAGAATTTTTGTATATATTTCTACCATGGCCATAATGTTGAAGGACCATTGTCTAATGCTTTGAAATAGACAGATGAAATAATATGAGTTCAAATGATTATGGGTGCTTCAGAGTTAGAGGCAATCTCCACACTGCTTGTATAATCTGATTTTTTTGTATCTTTTTTTATTATATACCAATTCTTGAACAAACCTGGAAAAAATGGTCTCCATTAGTTATTTGTCTTTAGATTCAGTGGAGAAGGTGAAATTACAGAGGAAAAAAAAAAAAAAAAAGTAGGACATTTTCTCATCACATTAAGAACAGAAATTAAAAAAAAAATTTTTTTTCAGATGTCCTTTATTTTCTTTCCTGAATATAACTACAACAGATCTAGCAGTGTTATTTAAGAATTTATGAACAATAGTTATTTGCTATGTTTGTGATAGTTCAAGTACATAGATGAGATTTTCAAGTGGATGTACTATCTTTTATTAAACCAAAGGATGCATTCTTTTCAAAAATAAATGATTTTCGGCCCCTAGCTTTTTACCTCACCTGATATAGGGGCAAAGGACTTCAGGTTTAAGACAGGTTAAGAATAATTTCTCAGAGCTGAATTTCATTATGCTAATCAATTAGGAAAGCTTCAAGATGTGCAAAGCTGGATGATTCTCTGTAGAGCAAAGGTGGTTATGAGCAAAAGAACCATAAAAATGTTAAGAGTACTGACACAATATCATGATATAACTGATATACACTTATTTTGGATTGCCAGTCTTTTTTTTTTTTTTTCCCCTGCAGAATTGATGATTTTAATAAGTTAAATACATATAGTAAATTAGCCAGAAATCTGGACTTCCATGGGGTTAGTACAGGACAGTGGCAGAGATAATGCTACTTCCTGGATTTCCAATAAATGCTGTGCAGCTTTTTTTTTTTTTTTTGCCAAGAATGGCAGTCTGGCACTCAATGAAACACCAAAAGGTTAGGAAGATGCCAAAGGCACAGAAATTGCCACCTAGCAGCTAGTTTGTTTCTTTATTTTGGAGAAGATGGGGTGTTCGGAGTGCGTGAGAAGCACAAGTATTTAAGGCTGTCCAGGCCTTTTGTGAGATGCTTCACAAGCTGGTAGGCAGCAGAAGAGAAGCAGAATCACTTGTATCCTGTGCAGGTCAATGATGGCTAACACAAATCAAGTACAGCTCAGCATCTAGATGTGAAAATACGAAAATCAGCTCCCCTGCCAGAGGCTGTGGCTCAAAGCCTGACCTCCGGAAGGCTATACTCAAAGAGATCAGAAAGGGTCAAAAAATCAGTAAACTTTGACAACTCACCTAGTGCTCTGTAAATCTGTACAGAAGCATGTTTGTTGCCTCTCAATGTGTACATTTCTATATTAATCTATGAACTCTTTTTCCTAGTAACTCATACACATGGAAATTATTCGTGTAACTTCAAAGGATGATGCTACAGTAAAACAAGTTACCACACAACAAAAACAAGTTGCCAGCCAACAATTTGGACTCCCTAGGTGAGTTCAAATCAGAGAAGTTTAATTAAATTCTCAGAGTCTTAGCCTGGGCCCCATAAAGAGCTCAGAAACTTGCCTTATTCACAGGGAAAGATTTAAGTGTATAATAAGTGCAGAATTATTACTGTACAGTTTCTGCTTCCCTCAAAGACTCAAGCAATGGTTCTGCTGATGCTGCACACTTTCCCTAAAGAGATTATTATGGTAATCCCAAATATTATACTACCCAAGCTATCTTACATTTGAGCTCATCAGATCCAATGTTCTGCAAATAATCTCTAGCAGCTTTAGAGAGTGTTTATATAAGCTGGTCAGGATGGCTATCTGAGCAGTGATGACCATGTTTTTCTATGCAATTCTCTACACAGTAAATGTGCACTTGCTTAAAAAATAGCAGCCTATACAGAAAATACATTACACATGCAAAGTTCTTTCCTATGAGATGCACACTTATACTCTGCCAACCTATTTGTCATAATCCATGGATGTTTCACTTATGTGCTTTACAATACTGCAGCCGTTTAGCAGGATCAATTCTTTTTCTTCCTTACTTGTCTTACTTAGAAAGCTACTCAGAGTGTGCCTAGTGTTTCTCAATGACTGTTTGACTATTTTCTGACAGATATCAATCCATTTTTTTTCTTTTTCTTTTTCTTTTTCTTTTTCTTTTTCTTTTTCTTTT
>VXAL01010852.1:11193-27146 GCA_013399475.1 Chauna torquata
AATATATTTATATTTTAATAAAATCCGGCTATTCAGGTTCAACAGTTTTATGGTGCACTCCCTTCAAACAAAAGGCATGAGCAGGGCCATTCCAGCTCTCTGGTGACTCCAGACCTTGTCACAAGGAAATCTCACACAACAGACAAAGTGCAAATACTCTGTTTGGAAGCTGTCAGCAAGACTGTTCTCTGGACTAATGTGTTTTTCTAGATGTCTGCGATCTGAGAAAGCATCAGTCTCTACTCCAAAATTTCTGTTGACATCAACCACAAAAGTCTTAAGGGGAAAGGATAGAGGGGAAGAATTGCAAATATTGTCTCCTTAGTACAGGGCAGGATATTGCCACTATCAGATGACTACCATTGCAGATTTGCCTGTAAGGATTGGCTAATATTTTTCCAAAAGATACGTCTCTTTCATGTCTCCGCTTAGACCGATTTGGCCATTCACAGTTCTGTGTTTACTGAAACTGCATTTTACAAGAGTTTTTAAGACAGCTGTCTAGAAAATCTGGAATTTCAGTAAAGCCAATCCAGCAATTCAATGTAAGCAATGTCTTTTCTTTAGGGCTTACTTCTGTATTGTGATATCATTGAATCAACATTTGTTAAAGAACAGCTACCAAGCAGAGAAGTTGATGCCATGGATCATTTTCAGAAGTGTTTTGCAATTTTAAAATTAAATCAGCCAAGAGTAGACAACAGCAGTTACAACACGTCAAAAAAATTTGATATGGCGGAAGTCAAAGACTGGAAGGCAATCCGTGTGGATCTGGTCATAAGCCCCTTTGAGCAATATGCATATGCTCTGTTAGGCTGGACGGGCTCCAGGGTAAGTAACCACAGCAGTCTATTTTTTCGTAGCATTGCTAACCTATTGTTGTTCTTGTGGGACTATTCAGAATTCATGGAATTTTAAAAAACGTTCCTTCTCTCCACACATCACATTTCACAACCAGTGATCTTTGGTTGGAGCTGATGAACTCATCACTGACATATATGGATTTGTCTCTAAAACAGTTAGCATCTATTTTCCTTGAAGCTTAGTGTTTAGGTTCATAGAGTGAAGAGCTAGATTTTCAGTCTCTTGTATTGTCTTTTTACAATGCACTAGCATTAACAAGCAACTTAAATGGTTACTGAGTAAAAAGATGATTTGGAAAGTGTCACAGAATTATCATAAAGACTTTACAGGATATTTAACATTTGAGAAAGAAATGTTCTTAATTTGTTCCATAGAAAATTGAAAACAGTTTGACATTTTTCTTTTTGGATTAATGAAATTGTTTTGTTTAATTTTTATTTTACTTCAGTATTGTAAAATTATTAAAACAAATATAAAACTTTAAAAGTTACTTACTAGCTTTGAACTAAAATAAAATGTTTTGATTGGTATTCTAATATGGAAAGAAAACTTCAAATGATAGCTACTTTCATAATAGACACTAGAGTGTAATTGCTGTTTTAGTGGGTATAATATAAAATAGCACAATATTTTCAAAATAAATTCTATATAATTGCAAACTCAAAACTCATGATTCTCTCTCTCCAGTCAGAATTATTTTGTGATCTGTTCTTACATTGCTGAACCTCTGATGTTCATTTTCTTGGGGAATGATTATGTGGTATCACCAAGAGCTCCTAAGCCTGCTCTGAATGAGCCTTTTGATGTGCTAGGAGCAGTACAGGTGCATTGCTGTTCTGTTCTACCCAGGTTAATTGGAAGCAGGGTGTTTCAGACCAGGCAAAATGCTGCAGTTGATGTGTTCTCCTGCTGAGCTGAAGAGTTACTTCAGCCACTTTTCTGTTTTGAGATAATAAAATGCATTTACTTGGATTTTGGATTAAGTTCTGCAGAATTTGGGGTCCGTCTTCTCCAGGAAGTGTTTGGCTACTTAAAAGCCCTTCTCTCAACTCTGCAGGTGGGTGTCTGCTCTACAAATGCACTTTGTGAGGCCCTTTTATAGGCAAGGATTCCATCTTTCTCTACCTCACTAAGCTCCTGCTACCTGTTGAGATAATTCACCTAGAGAGTGTGGGAGCCCATACTAGGCTGTACATAGCCTTGCTTTCTCTTATAGTGCCCAAATGTACACAGACTAACCAACTGAAATGATGGACCATTCCCTATCAAAACATTGTCTTTCAGATGATCCATTTGTTCAGATTACAGTCGTTTAGTAGAGGTAATTTTTATATGCTCATTTATTTTTTGGTTTGCTGTTGGGAGTCTTATATAAATGAAAACAATTTTGGTTTGTCAAAATTGCTCATATCTGTTCTGTCTTTTACAGCAATTTGGACGTGATTTGCGGAGGTATGCTACTCATGAAAGGAAGATGGTGTTGGATAACCATGCTTTATATGACAAGAGAAAGGTACTGTTCTTGGAATTGTTACCACATTTTTATTCCTGATTATGTATTTTCAGTTTATTTTTGATATTCAGGTATATAAAATGTTTTAGCTTGAATCTCTATCTGTAAAATAGTCCCATCTTCACAAGACGTAGTTTCACTGATACAACCTGATTCAATCTGAACAAACAATTTCTGAAATTTAAGAATTAACATATGTTGGACAATGGTGTTTGAGAATTGTGCAACCTTCATAGAATGGAGAACAACTCATCTGAAAGCATTTGCAAAAAGTATTTTACTGTCCTGTTTCAGAATGAAATGTCATTTTTGTGTCACAGGCACAATTTCAATGGGGATTATGTTGACATTTTGAAGGAAAAAGTGATATTAACTGGTACCGGCTCAACTAGAAGGCCTGAGGAAGTTTCTGTGGGTATGGTACTAAGTGTAGATCAGGGATCATTCTGTTTTTAAAGCCCTGCATTCAGAAGTCTAGGTGGTCAAGAGGTAGTAATTCTGGTCTAAATGCTTTTGGCTGCAAGTATACTGATCTCTGCATTTATCTAGCTTAATGTCTGTATTTGTAATACGCCATTTTAATAAGAAGCAAAATCAATATTGAAGATGTTTATTGATGTCATTATAAGGGGAAGCAAAAGTACCATGTCAAGTTTTTACATTAATCTTTCCTGTGTATTCCTTATAGAATGAAGGCTGCTTTTAGCATCTCTGCTCACAAACAGCATTTTCTCATTGTTTGTGAGACATAGAGGTGATCTACGCCCTCACCCCATTTCAGCTGTCTCCATATGCGCTTGTCAAGCACAGATGCTAGAGAATCCTCAGTTCACATAGAAACCCAGGGAAATGATCAGACTAATGATCCATTTAGTCAAATATCCTGTCTCCAACAACTGTCAATACTAGATGCTTCAGAAGAAAATGTAAAATCGCATAATAGTTAAATATGCAATTACAGGTCCAAGGTAGAGCTTTCTTCGTGAACTCAGGGATGATGTCACTGTCTGCCTGTCTTTCTTTTATATTTTAAATCCTTTCAAAATATAAACTCTTTGCCTCAACATAATATAGCAAATGTTCTTATCTACAGGTTAATATGTGCTTTGTTGAAAAACTTTTCCAGTGTAACAGATAACTGCAGTAGTGAAATACAAAGAAGTTAAGAAATGACAGTGTTATTTTTTGTGTGCAGCAAAAATTGCCCGCATGGGATACAAGTATGTACCATTACATGCTTCTTTACCCAGAACTCTGATGCATTCAATCATGCAAAATGGACACTGTTCATTCATGAGCAGCTTCAATCAGTATTATTTTTTCTTTATTGTGTTTAGGCTTCATATCTGACTTATATCTTACTTATCTTTCAAATCCCTCTGGGAAAGAAAATGTTAGTTTCCATGTGAATTTCAGTGAGCTAATAAGGATGTTTCACAGAAAAATGATGAGTTTATCTTCACAATGCCCTCTGGGAAGAAAGGTGCTTTTATATTCCCAAATTTTCAAGTAAATCCTGAGGCAGAGAGAGATTTAAGGCCCTAAAACCCATTGACTGGAAGGGCTCCCTGTTTGCATCATTTGGCCTGAATTTTCTCCTATTGGGTGTCTGCCTCAGGACTTTGAAAAATACATAGAATTTTGTATATTCGTGACATGTTTCCCAAAGCTATCAGTTATAACTGAATCTCCAGTTTCTGCACATCTGAGTCTCAAGTTACATTTCTTTAGTGTACTGCCTGAAAATGAAGAGACAAAATCAGTGGTGGGATTGCGAAGGGAGATTTACAATTTTTTCCTTAGTATCATACAGGAATTCTCTGACAAGGACAAGCGCAGGGGGATGGGGGGGAATAAAATCTAAGCCTACAGGGCAAATTTCAACTGTCTAGACCATGAAGTCAAGGGTATCTATATATCAAGTGAATGATATGAATTGATCAAATGTTCCTTTCTGGGTGGACTCTGTTAGCTTTGGAATCTTTTTTCCCAATCAAAACAATACCTTAGTCTCCCTTTTCTCATTTAATTCCAGACACAGCCAGTTTACCTCCAAATTTTATTTTCTACTGCAAGATACAGACATGCTACAGAGATCTAAACAAGAATTCCTGACAGTCCTTAGATACAGAAGAATATTGTTCTTTTCTCCACTGCATTCTCAGAAATAGCAAAAATTTTCCACAAAGAAAGAAAACCCTGTCTAAGGCAGATATCCAATAAGAAAAATTTTATACTAGGTAGCACTGAGCTTATAATCTACTCAAAAGAGAGTCTTTTATCAAGTAGTGTCATTCTAACAATAAGCAGGGAGAGAGAGACTCCCTCCCCACCTAAGTATTCTACTATTAAAATCAAATGTGTTAAATTCATGAGATTTTTTCCCTTATTTTTAACTGCAATTTTGCATGAAGATATTAATATAAAGGACATTTTGAACAAAAAGATTTCCACACTGCCACCCAGTGTATAATGAAGTCAGGAGTCTGCCTAATAGAGCAACGGTGTCTGTAGTTGCGAAACCTGAGAAGATGACCCATAGTAGAGGAGAAGTTTGTAGTAACTATACGGATGGGATGTGTGTCTGACAAAGTTGCTTCATTTTTAGGGTCATCAGGTTAGCATGTCAAATAGAATCAGTGATGACAAATAATTAGTAACTTGATTGCTGTTTCAGGGAACGTAACCCAAATTGTGATTACATTTGTCTTTAATTTAGTTGTGAAGAGGAGAGAATCTTCCTTTCTGTAGTTCAAGTGCTTTTATTTCAAAAACATTTAATTGGGCATGAGCACTTGGAAACATGTTTTATCTGTACCTCCTCTTAAATTTAGATTGGAATGTGAACATGTGTTTCATAAGGACATTTTTCTTTGTGGTAGGAAAACTTCCTTTCTCAAAGGAAAGCTTTCACAAAGCTAAAAACAATCAGAAAGCAGATATCCCTTGTGCAAGCTGCATAAGGTCCCACAACACAACATTAATTAAGGTTAATTAGGCACCATATGTAAAAACTGAATCACATCTTTTCCATGTTACCGCTCCTCAGCAAACCAGGAGAGTTACCTGATGTCACTGTCCAGACAAACTGTCATGCACGACTCTGTAACAGTCGTTGTGGTATGGTTCAAGAGCTGGGATAAATCCTTTCTGCTTCGTCGTTTTATTAGTGAGTGTGTGTGTCTCTGCGTGCATGTGTGTGTAAAGCAAAAGGGATAAAAAGGTCAGGGAGAGTCAAACTAGTTCTGCATTCTGATGAAGACCAAATCCTTTTTTTGAAAACACTTGCCTGTCATCATTTTAAAATTTTGCCACGTGGTATGAGAAGTTAATAAACCATTCTATAGCAGATATGCTTTGAATTTATTTTTATGTTTTTTAAATAGAACGTAACAGTACCAGTAAGACAGTCTTTCATTATAAAAGGCAACGGTTTCCTTGTTTGCTCTACATTCTGAGAAATAAGTTGGTATGTTTAGTCTTCTGTATTACTAGTTATTAGCCCTTTGGCATTGGAGCTTCCACTGCGGCCCACTGCCTGAAATGGGATGCGTGTCAGAGAATCCCATATTCCAGAGTTCAGAGGGCAGCGCCAGGAGAGGACCCTGGTTACTTTAATGTGTTTCCAGAGGGATTCTGACAGGAATAGGGAGCATTAACACAGCACTTACAAATCAATTACATAGCTTGAAGACGGGAACAAAAGGAACAGATATTTCCTCCAAGGACTCACTACAAAGTTATACTGTGAAATTATTCCTCAGCCTTGATTTTTTTTTTATGTTTATTTTTTATTTTCTTCCCCACTACTGTGAATCATTTTCATATATTTGTAGGTTTTGGAAGATACTGTATAGCTATCAAACTAATTTTTTTTTTTCTACTATGAAATAAAAAGGGTATTTCATAGATCTTCCTTTGGTAGGAAAACTGTGCTACAAAAAAATTGAAAATTCGCTACCACTTATCTGACAGCCCCCTTTTTCATAACAAGGTGACTGTATATTCAGATCTGTTCCTCTGTAGAATTGTACCCTAAAGATATGCAAATCAGCGTCTGCATATACCAACTTAAAGTATGAAGTTGCTGTGATTTACATCAGTTGGAGATTCCCACACTCAAGGAATGAAGGAATTCATTGATCAGCAATCAGGAAGAAAGAGACCTTGTGCATTCCCAGTGTCTTAGAATATTGTTATTGCTGTTGCACTGATTACAAATGTCATGACACATTTATGAACCAGGCCAATAAAATTCTCAGTGTAAAACTTTCCTGATTTATGAATGAATTATATGCTCTGTAGGTAAAGTAGATATGCTTTTACTATTAAGCCGCTTTGATCATAAAGGAAAATTTCTTTTTCTGAGTAAACCATAAGTCAGGTCAGCTGAACTGACTTTTCCTTAGAAAAAGCTGAAGGTTTTTCCTCAGAAAAAGTCAGGTCTTTTGGCTGAAAACCACGGCATCACTGGTTGTTTTTATACCCCTATGTCTTGGATCCAGGGTTGTTGATCCCTTAACCCACCACAAAGAATTTTTGGTTAGAATATGCATTGCATCTAGATGTAATCAGAAGCAACAGAAACCAGTGCTTAATCTCTTATTTATGTATTTATGTAATGTGGTCATCGGATCACTGTCTGCGGTTTTTAGCAAGCGTACATATATTACAGTTCGCTACATACTGTGATTTGAAAGACATTTCTTTGCAGTGACTAAAAAATTTGTGATGTACTATAGCAGTCATTAGCAAGTTCTGACAGCATCCTGACAGCTTTTTAGCTGGGCAAAATGGACAAAGGTCCTAGTGGATCGAACTAAAGAAGGTACAGCTTTAAGCTCTGTTTTATTTCTAAACACTTAAGCTGAATATCATCTCCTTGCATGAGAGTGTAATAAATGTATGACTTATTTTCACTTACAATGTTTGCTTATTTTTAAAGTGATTTTTAGAGTAGCTGGCAGGCCACAGGCTTTCTGTTCTTAAAGAGGCAGCTGTTCTTGAAGTATGAGTGCTTCTCCACTTTTATAGTTTCAGCAACCTGGAATAGGATTCAGGAACAGCAAACTTTATTGTTTGCTCCTTTACCAACTTCTGGTGATGTTAGCTAGAGTATCCTTGTCATGCAGAGGGGCACTAAGGAGAGTGTCAGAAGCTGGGCTTTGTATGGGATTTTTGCACTCTTCAGTGTGGTCAAGGCTTAATGTATTGGAATTACTGTTCTCCTATGAAATAGCTCTTGGCCTGGAGTGTATGCCTTTCTTCAAAAAGAATATTCCTTAAGGAAAAACTTCTTCATTCTCCAGAGTATGAAATACTACTGCCCTGTCAGCTTATAAATTTAGCATCATCTTTAACTTTGAAGTTTGCTACACCATATATATAGTAGCTCGTAATCTGTCTATACCCTCCACACCTTGACTTCGTCTCTATGATTAATCTTATCCAAGTCTCCATTTCTCCTTAATTTGATCCCATATCATTCAGTTTTGTAGACTCCCATGCTATCTAATTTCCTGTATGTACAAATAATAACACTGCTTAATCCAGGGGATGACTGTAAAAAGGGTGGCTACAACTTGCCAGATGTGTAAAAGGTCAGTTTGAGAAATTATTTTCCTTGTCCCCATATTAGAAGAATCTGACAGACATTTGTGAGTTACCTAGAAAGCTGTTGTAGCTCTGGAAGATGTAAGCTATGTCTTCCTGCTGAAGTCAAAATTAACCACTTTTACCTATAGCTAAGATGCCAGGCTGTAAGCAGTAAACTGGAATTTCATCATCAAGAAAAGTTGTGGGTTTTTTTTGGTTGTTTTTTTGTTTTTTTTTTTTTTTTTTTTTTTAAGCTGTTTTTATTTCAACTTCTGGTGTTCTGACACTTGCTATTAGCTGTTCTGTGGCATTGCTGAAAAACCTTTTTGTCAGTTGTCACTCTCAAAATTCCTTAGGAACATAAATATGCTGGATTCTTTTTTTCCCTCTGTGTCCCTGGACGTTATCTGAAGTTGCAACTTGCAGTTCGTAAATACTGGACTGTTTTGATCCTGTGCTTCTTCATGGTTCATCAATTTGAAGATCAAATTCAGATGCCCAATCTTTGTTATGAACAGCCGTAGATTTGTTGTAGGCTAGCTGGATGGTGCTCTTTCTGTTCTCTTTGCTTCTCCACATGTAGTCACTGGATGTAAAAGGTCCTTCTTCAGCTTCCAAAAAACTTAGCACACTTGTTTGTTTCATCCTATGCCTGTCATTGGTATCTGACCTGTCTATGTTGATGACTGTGAAGACAGTTGTCCCACAAACTTCTATTCCTTTTGGGGAAACAGAATAGATAACCTTTAGCATTTTAAGGAAAGGTTGCATGAGCAGGCTGAAAATGATGTGGTGTTTTATCAGTTTGAATCTCCAGGGCTGCACACTGTCCAAGCTCTGAACTTGGAAATACCATAAATGTGCAGCTAAACCACTCTGAAATTGGTGTGTGAAATTTTGCATCTATTGCTAGTATTTTGGCTCAACAGAGAAAACAGCCAGGAACAGTTGTTAAGGGAAGGCATTCATATGCAGTCTGGAAATAATGTTTGGAAATGATCTACTTTATGTGTGCCTTTCTATTGCTTTGCAGAAGGTCTGTTCTTGCCCAGTCTTCATGTCTTTTGTTGTATCACTTTGTAACAGGGCAAGGTGTTGGGGCAGTAGACTGACATGATTATAGTCAGCCAAAGGACCAGGTAGCTGTTCAAACATGTGACAGTGGAGGGCATAGACAAACAACCTTTTTTTCATGTTTTCATGTTCTCTGAAAGTTTTCTGATTCATATCTTAAGCCTGATTGGCTTTCAAGAAAGCAACATGAGAAGGAAAAACATTTTGAAACTTAGAATGAAGCAACAATTTATGAGCTGAAGAGTGCATAAATTGTTGTAACATGGCCTGAGGAGGTAGTCCAGAGGTTTGACTATTAGCTTGCAACTTGAGTCCCACATCTAGCCAAATTTTCTCTGTACTTTTAAGCAAATCGTTTAACCTTCCTTGATCTCATTTCTCAACAGTAAGACCTAATTCCCATGATGCCGAAGCACAGTAAGGATAAGTGATTAACCACTGTGGCAAAAACTAGTTCAGTTTAATGAAAGATTTTGATCAATCAGCATTTTGCCTTTCCCTCTAACTGGGAGAAAGAGCAAATGTTTAATGAAGGATTTTGATCATTCAAAATTTGCTTTTTCTCTTAATCAGAGGGCAAATAAAAAACTTGACACTTTCTGCAAACGGATTCTCAGCTTTGGAAACAGTCCACAGATCAGACAGTTCCAAACCTCCAAAGATCAGACAGCTCTTGGGGCTGCAAGCTCTGAGGCACTCAACTTGGCTGGTTGCTCTAGGCTCTTGGAACCAATAAGCTCTGGGGACCCTGAATCTGATGTAATTAAAATGACTTCTTTCAACTCAGGCTTCCAGTAGCCTGTCAGGCAGGTTGTTGAGAAGGTGGGCAAGCTGGCAGGAGATCAAATAGGCCTACATTTTTTTAAAGTGCCTGGTGAGTCAGATTCTATTGGACTTTTTTTTTTTTTTTTCAGAGTAATGTTTTGGTAATTATATAATTTTTATGGAACACCCAGATTTAAATGAGTAGAAAAGCTCCAAAAAAACCCAGAATTTTTTAGCGTTTTGCTGAGTAGATCAATTCATAAGGCACTGGGATATTATGTTTTTGTGACACATGTTAAATAGAAAGATTGGTCCCTAGAACTGTCCTCTCTGGGAATCCTAGGAAGCTGCATTCCAGTTGTTCTCAGCCAAAACCACATATCCTGTTTCTCTGCAGAGATGGGTGTGAGGATGCCCCAAACTTCCTTAGTACAGACGATACTTCTGAAAGATCTACTATGCTACGTGAAGCCCAGCCAGACTACTTTTACTGTGGATAAATTTAAGTTTTGGGAAATGCAAAATTTCTCAGCCTTTCTTTTACTATTACTTCCTAACTAACCTCCGTTATCTGAATTAATTGAAAACTAGTACCGTTACCAAACAGTTCAGAACCCCTTGTTAGAAAATGAGGTACTTTGGGGTTGTTTTTACATTTTGGTGCAAACTATTCCTTGTAGCTACAGTAAAGTAGGATGTCTAAAACTTCCCCACTATTATTTCCACAATTTCAGCTGTGATGGGGTTCTTTATTGCTCTTTCTTTTCATTCAAGGTATATTAGTTATTCTTGATGTCATTTGCTGTTCAGCAGTTACTAAGAGCCAAAAAGCCTGGCAGAAGTCTTCTGCACTCAGCATCTGAGCTGTTTTCACTTCCCATTTTGTAAGACAAGACTCTGGGTAAAACAGGAACTAGTTTCAACTAGTCCATGCCAGATGTTCCGAATGATGTTTCCCAAATCAGTATCTTTTGAGTAAGTGAGTGAGCATGGGGGAATTGGGCTGAATGAAAGGTGGGGTAAGAGGGAAGATGGGCTAGAAGTATAGGCTGCTGCAGGTACTTTTCTCTATACCTGTTTTATGGTGGGAGATTTCTAGGGATGTCATGTGGAACAGCTTCATAGCTGGATCATGGCGTTGTAGTAAGTGTCTCTTTCCAGCACCTTTATCACACCCTATCCCTGCTGAGATCCTCAAGCTGATTGTGAGATCTGAGGATTGGATTTGCCTTGTAGATTTACTTTTTTATCTTATATAAACCCACATTTTCACAACAATATTTAAGAAAAACACTTTAGTCTGATAATTACTCTATGCAGTTCAAGGCAGCAAAATGAAGAGATGTAAATAATTGGCATTGCATTTTTGTAAAAGAAAAAGGTTCCTTGGGGTAGAACGATTAAATTATTAGCATATGAAAGTTCTTGCACTGACATTGTAAGTTGTTGGGTTTTTGTAAGAGGAGGGTCACGGGCTCGGTGTTATTTTGAAGAGTCATTGGAGCAGAAAGCAGTTATTAGTTTTATGTCCTATGAAAATTTAAGATGGGAAATAGCTGCCTCAACGTTTTCTATTGTTAAAGAAATGTTGGAAAAAATATGACACTATGCAGAAGACTGGATATGATTGATGACAATTTTGCATTTAAAACCATTGTGTGGATTTGAATGACATTAAATGTTACTTAGTTGTTGAATAGCTAGAGAGGAGGTTTATATAACTGCTCTGAATGGTAAGTTCACAAGATGCCCTGAAAACTTCGTAATGGGACCCAGCTTTGCAAAACAGTATGTGCTGTGTGACTACAATGAAAACAGTAAAACTCTATGCTCCCAACATTTTTAAAGAGAATAATTAGTTTTCCTTAGGAAACTGGTACAAACATAAAAGGGGAAATTTATCCTGGGATTTCTTACTTCCACACTGTGAAGATCACATGCTTGTAATAGTCATCACTGGTATTGCACAGACTTTAATCTTTCACCTGCAGAAAATGCTCCTATATAGAGAAATCCTTACCTAACTGTTCAAGCAGGGCTTGCCCTGGCTTTCTCTGCATATATCTGTAGAGCCAAATGTGGTGTGATTACAGCCCAGGTAAATAACTTATATGACTATAATGCTCTGACATCCAGCGTGTCTGTAAGCACACTAAGTTCTGCTACTGCCCATGTTTTGCACGAGTCTGCTTCACAGGCAGCTGTAGGGTACCAGCCGGCAGCCTATCCAGTTGTGCCTGGCAACATACTTGACCTTCAAGCCTCCCCCACGAAATTCAAATTTGTCTCTGGCTAAGTCTAAGACCGTGCTGCTGGCATGCCACTCAGCCAGTAACTCTTGAAAGAAGTCTTACCTGTCAGTAACCATGTTGTTGGGAAAAGTTACATCCATAAGGTGAATTGGCTAGTTAGTATATGCATATTTAAAATTGAAAACAATAAAAATGGTTACAAGGAAAGCTATCACCGCATAGAAGCTGGGACAGTAGAGGATGGAGACAGCTCTGAGGAAGCTGGACTGATTGCAGACAGCTGGATTGTTGCCTGCGCTTCCCACGTGTTTATAAACAGGTCTTCTAATACAACACCAGTTTTGTTTTCCAAGTTTTGATTCTTTTCTCTCACTGACCAATACATGTCACTGGGAAGAAGAGCTGGCTATGACTCTATACCCTCAATTTATTACATTAAGACATGTAATATTCACATGTGTTTAACTGCATATTCAACAGTCATAGTCTCAAAATCAGTTTTTTTGTGTCATTTGAGTGTTTACTACACACTATCTCTCACTGAAAAAAGATGCCTACAGAAGTTTACTTGCACAGTTAAAGAGACTTTTTTTTTTTTATGGTTCTTTAAAAACTGGATGTTATAGTCTTATTTTGGCAGATGCTGCTCTAAAATTACGAAGTTTTAACAGTGAGACAGTCAGCCTTGAGAACATCTTGATGAATTAAACATGCTGCAGCTGCAGATTTTGCTTTAGATGTCTGCAATAATGACTGTATGAAAGCTAAAGTAAACATAGAGATCCAAAGTTTATAACATTGATTTCCAGTGTGAACAACTGATCACATTACCATTACTACAATTAAACACTGAGTCATTGTAAACAGATGCACACACTTCCATTTATGTTCCAATTTTTCTGTCTCTCTGAGGAAAGTGGCAATTGCATATGTGATTTGGGGGATTTGTTCTTTTTGCACCTGCTCTGTTTTTTAAAAATTAAGAATTAAAATAATCAACCTTTCTTTTTTTTTACCCTCTGGAAAAATTAAAAATGATTATGCATTTTCTTGCAAAGTGTGCTTCACCCCAGTGTTCTTAGCAGTTTAAATGTTTCACATATAACATATGATAGCTCATTTTTACAAAGTTTACATGTAATTTTTGTGTATATTTAGCAAAGTTTAATCCCTTTGTAATAGCAAGTTGTACATCCAACACAAAGATAAGTGTATCTAATTGCTTATTGCTTTGCTTGGTATGTTTTCTGAACAATACAGTGAATCTTGGATTGCTAATGAAATGAGAGATGTATAAGTAGATGCAGATTCAAAACATTTTGACTATACTTTCTTATTCATTTTAATTTCTAGGGCAGTACAGAACCAACCATTTTCAAGTGTTTTAATTCAGTTATTCAATCAGTATGCTTGGGTAAATTATAGATTATGGAGCAGGTAGCATAGTCTCAGATTTCCTCTTAAAGGAAAAAAGAAATCAGTTGAGAAGAAGCTAGATAGAGGGGAAGCTGGAAAATGAAAGAGCCAAGGGTCACAGAGGAAAACAGGATACAGGAAAATGGAATGGGAGTGAGAGTGGAAGTCTGCGGAGAAAGCGATCGGGAATGAGAGTTCCCAGCAAAGGGGGAGGAAAGGGTATATTTGATTATCAGCTACATTGTGGAAAAGAGTCTGGGTTGGTTGAAGAAATTGTGCTAAAAAGGGCACAAAAAAGAATTTCTGGGGAGAGAGATGAGTGAAAGTTTGATGAAATTAAAAAAATAATTATATTCATCAGGCTAATGCTCTAACTGGGCAACAAGAAATAGGTAAACTTTCAATTGCCCCACATAACTGAGTAAACTGTGTTTATGTCACTTTACTCTGGCATGAGTGGAGCCTGAAGTTATATTAGAAGTCTGAGGGGAGAGACCAAGGCTATTAACTCAGCATGGCGAAGTAGGAAAGAGATGGAGCAAGAACAGCTACAGACTAGAGAAGCTCAACTTATAGAGAAAAGACAGCTTGATCCCACTTTAGCTTGCAACCCAAGATTTTTGTCAAGGCTGTCAGCAACTGTTAGATCTGTGGCGCAGCGTATTTCCTGGCTGGTGAAAGAGGCCTAGATATGTTACAGGAATTGAAGGAAGCGGTATCTCTTCAAAGAAAGAGAAGTCTCAATGCATATACACAAGAAAACTGAACTAAGGTTAAAATGCAATCAACCACATTGCAGGATTTCTCAGACCTCAGGTCTTTGATTTTTGTAATCTCACTAACATTCTTTTCGAGTAGTTTATAATAATCCTATATGAATTACACTCAGCTGCATTTCATAAAATCCAGGATTCTGTGTGTTTTTCTTGTTTCATTTATTCATATGAAGCTTTATAAAGACAAAAATCATAAGACAAGAACATTTGACAAGGTAAAGCTACTGTAAGTATCATAGTCTTAAAGCAAAAAAGAACTATAGCTAAAGCAGAAAAGGAAATAATCCCTGCTAATCATTTTAATGACTTTGTGATATAATGCAGGTTGTCAGACAACTAAAGGTGGCAAGTGTTCCTCTTATCTGCAAGGAAGCTCCAGTTTTGGGTACAACAATATGCTATTTAATATGTTAAAATTTTTTGCCTGGGTTGTAAGACAGTAAATTCCAAGTTTTTATTCCGTTTGTGTGCCCAAAACTGAAAATACATTCTTGTAGCCTGGCTAGTAATTCTGCCTGGTAATATATAATACTCTTTATTTATTGTGGAATGTTTTTAATTATTAAAATTGTAATGGGAGATCAGATGCTTAACTACATAATGTCTTGCAAGAAAGTAACCATGCACATGTCATTTTAAACAGAGAATGGTTCCATTTTATGCACACCATGGTGTTGTTTACAAACTAAACTTTGTCAAATAAAAAAGTGCTCATTCAGTTAAGTCAACAGATAACGTTTTTTAATATTTTATTTTTCAAAGTGTCAGTTCTTCAGCAATAGTCTTTTTGTTTCTCCTTCATCAAAGCTACTCAGAGTAAGTACTTTGCATGTAAAAAGCCTGAAGACGTTATGTTATGAAATAGTTAATAGTATAACTGCCTAGGATATATTAATATTAACCGGATTAATCTATTTTACTCAGTGAATCTACTTGTTATTGTTCAGAAATTTAATATGAATAAATCTATAACTAGAGCTAGAGAATGAACAGTTGTAAGAGAAACACTCAAGCATGGTATTTCTCATTAAAAGCACAGGACATGTCCAGTAGTAAAATGAAATGAGAATTTATAATTCTGGTTTCTATTACCTGCAAAAATTATTCATGTCTGGAATGATTAGAATAAATTCCACTGCACTATTTTGCATCAGTATCATTACACATGATTTTGCTGGAGTCAATGGGTAATGCTTGTAATACTGCTTTTTTCAGTCATGGTTTGTTATAATAATTCAAAGAGTTTTTTTTCTCTCTGATTTATTTATCATCTTATTTGTAGCTGGATTAGGAACAGATTAGGTTTTTTTTTTTTTTTGTTAGGCATGGTGATGTGAATATTACTATAGTAAACACCAGTTAAATGTGAAAATTACACACTTGGAGATAACACGTCAGAAGGACTTCAGGTTATTTGCTACTGAAAACCATTATGATTTCATCAAAGGCAAAGTGCACAGTGTCTACACAATGCTGTGGAATATTATTATTGAACTTGGTGAAACACTTCACATTTCTAGCACAATTAGTACTTCATTTATGGTCTATAATTATCATGAAATTATTTGTACTGTTGAGAGTCTCATTCATAAATATAGCAAAAATATTTAGCAACATGCCTAATTATGAGCAAAGCAAAAATCACCAATACCTTGTCTTAAAATGAAAACTCTCTCTCTCAAAAAAAAAAAAAAAAAA
>VXAL01010852.1:29317-44943 GCA_013399475.1 Chauna torquata
ACTTTCTATTCTAGGTGCCCTTACATTCTTGCTTTTTGGCTGCCTGGTGGTTGGAGTAATTTTGTTGTGTTCTGTAAATTTGTATGGAGTAAAATGCTCTGAGTTAGTGAGATTAGAAATTTTAGATATTAGAGAGTTTACATCTACCTGCAAACAACAACAACAACAATTAAGAAATGTCTACACTAAAATTCCATGGTGTGAATCAAAATTCCACTGAACTATTTTTTTCACTCTTTCCTTCAGTTTTACCTCCCTGACTTCTTGTATGTGTGGCACTCTTCCTCCATATGTAAGAAAGTGTCAAACTGCAGAAGCTCATCAGCANGTCTCTTTTTTTTTTTTTTTTAGAAAAATGTTGCTCGCTTCTCTGTATTTGTGATTCCAGGATAAACCTAATTGAAGTTGATGGGGAGCAAGAATATAAACAACTCAAAGTGTTTATTTTGGGTCTTGTAATAACTTAATTATCAAAAAATAGAATGTCCAAATAGTTGTGAAATGGAGTGAGTTTGGATAATTTTTCATTAGTCATCCTGTGTAATTTAATTGCCTCTCTTCTGAGTGACCTTTTGAGAGAAGATGCAAGTGCGTAGCTGAAACATGTTGTCTCCCTGTCCTTCCTCTCTTTTCTCAAGCTTTCCAGAAGCTTTTCCGTTTCTTTGCCTGTGCTGCTTGTCTTCTACTTGTCACATCCAAGACTTCTCAGACATCTGCATTCAGTGCAATCAGTCGTTTGCTCTGGAACTCAATTTTTTCTTTGAAATATACATTTTCTTGCCAGAGGTTGACTTTTCTGTGACTTTAATCTCTCTCTCTCTCTTTTTTTTTTTTTTTCACATTTTTCTTTCATTGTGAGCTAATGCAGGTATTCAGGCTAGCAAGGCAGGGCAGGCTTCCCAGGTGAAAAGCAGCAGTAAGCTTACGTAATTTCCAAAGTCTTGTCTGCTAAGGTTCACCAGGCATCCATGCAGCTCACTGTAATCAAATAAAAAAGCCTCTAACATTGGACTGTAATTTTGAATCGAGAACTTACAGGAAGGCAATGTAATGTGTGTGCACTTTTTTTTTTGTTCTTTTTACCTACCCACAGTGCAGCTTTTGAATTTGTGTTGTGACATGCATTTTTAAGAATCTATTGTTGTAATCTCTTCTGATGAGAATTTTCTTGTTGGACATAACTGCCAGTGCTGATGCTTTGATTCTCAGGTAATTTTTTGTTAGATTTTGCTTTCATTTATCTGGTTGATCTAGCTTTTTTTCTTTTTCTTTTTTTTTTTTTTCCTTTTTGTGAAAAGCCAGCTTGAAGACAGGTAATAATTTTTAAATAGAAAAAGGCTGCAAAATATTATTTTGCAGGTAAAACATGTGAAAAGAATCAAGAAGACTTCATTTGTTTAGTTAGGTATTCTAGGGTTTTTATTTTTGTAAATCCAAACCCATGAACAACCTATTACTCATTGTCTTGTTTGACCTTTCAGTGTCTACCCATTTTTGCCCATTCTTGGCAACTGCATGACTATTACAGCTTCATCCTCACAGTTCATTTTGGAGCGCAGAGTACAGGTCTCACCATATAGGCAGGTCACAGAAATGTGAAAAGAGTATCTCATCTACAGGAAAAGGGATGAATAGATTTTTATCAAGAATAAACTTTCTAGATCTAAGAATAAATACATTTTTATATTTAAATATGTCACTTGAAGGGAGCCATGAAAAATTAAGGAGAGATGCGGTGTTTTTTCACTATCTTGTTTTGGACATAAATAGCCACTGAAAATTGAAAATATATTAATTTATTTCTCATGTTGCTTTCTCTAACCTTGATCTTGATACTTCAAAGTATTGTTTTGTGGACACATGATTTTGCAGATATTTTTGATGGAAAGATCAGGTTGTCTCATTAGCTGAACACCTTTGGCAGAGTACGCAGGGGTTTAGGTCAGTATAATCTGAAAGTCAGAAAATAATGAAATTTATAGGTACATTGTGAGGTATAAATTGTAAAATTCTGACTTATTAAGAGTAGCATCTTTCTAAAAGTTTCTGCAATTCTGCAGTACTTGTGCAACCTGTTTCCAGTGGTGATGCATCAACACTTGTTCTAGCAAAAGCGGTCCCATTGCAGAAAACAGATAAGGTAACACTGAGGCCGGGTAAACATATATGAACATTCCTCCTGTTAACCATGTGCAAAATATTTGCTATTTGATGGATTACTTTTGTTTCTGCCTTCACAATTTTTTTTTTCTGTAAGCTTGTTTTATTATCTTCTCACAGTTCAGCCTTTATGTTTCCTCTGACTTGCTGTCAGTTGAGCATTTGGCAGGGACAGATGCCAACATGACAGCATGTGTTTTGGGACATCTGAGGCCTTTGTCTGATGGGAAGCTGGTGGTTAAAATTGGGCTCCTACATCCCAATGTGTTTCAGCAGGAAAAAGAACAATTCTGTAGGAAATATGTAGATTTACTTAACCAGTAACTCATTTCACTGTGGTGAAACCTGAAGAAATTTCCATTGGAAGGCTTGATTTGTCAAGTCATGGAGCAAACCATGCACCTTATTTTCTCTTTAGAAGATGACTTGTGAAATGGCTATTGTACCTCTCTTGATACAGCACAAAGTCTACCCTGGATGGGCAATTATAATTAGAGGTATTTAGCAGAATGACACTGCTCTAGCTGTTCTTCTGTGTTGGCATTCCCAACTACATTTTTTTTTTTTTAATTTGAACAAGGATTTATTCCGCATATGGACTGTACTTTTATTCAAATAGCAGCACTGCTTTTATGCAAGGATTGGAGATAGTGTTACCTTCATTTACAGCTATCCATATTTTTTTACAGGGTTCAAATGTTATTTGAGCAAGAAGGATCAGAGAAAAAGGGAGTGTGAGCAATTTAATAGCTTTGCACCTTTGATCTAATAAGCTGTAGGTTGCAGGTCTTTGGTGTTAAGAGTGCACTGCTCCACTGGATGCAGTGGCTGTTTGTATCTACAGAAGTGGTTTCACATCTTGGAAGATGTTGCAAGCAATGTAATTAACACAATCTCTCCATTAGATCCAAGTAGTTTTTTGAAAAAATCTTTAACTGACTTGGTGTAACTGATGACATATGAAGATATGCCCAGCATTGAAGTGACAAATACATGTGTAAGATAAATGTAAGGTGCACGGTATATCTTCTTCTGTGGTTGATTGTGCAAGTGCTGTTACCATCATTCATCTGTAATTGACTTTACCCACAAAACTTGTTTTTAGACTAGACTCTGTCCAAGCACAACGAACAGTTAAGTTCCAACTTTGCAAATGACAGTCTATCCTCTTCTTTTCTGTTGTTCATTTATCATTGTCATGCTTGCTGCCACTGTAACAATTCCAGACATGTAAAACAATGGGGGTTTAGTCAGTTTGGTATTTATCATTCTGCATACTGGAAATATTACTAAGTTAGAAATGATCATGTTGCCGTTATATCTCCATTTTAAAAATTTAAAAAAGGAAAGCAAATGTTAAAGTAATTAAACTGAAGTGGACAGATGTCACATGCCAAATACCATACAAAAGCTAGTGAGAGCAGACAAATTTAAATGAGAAAATCACTAACTACCCTGCTCAAGAGTTTGCCATTTTATAGTATGCAACATTATCAGGATATAAAGGAAAGGTTAGAATAAATGCATATGTTAATGACATTCCCAAATACTTGTCTAGAAGCAGAGTTGCATCAGTTTTGTAATTTCTTAACGATATATTGCCGGCAATATTCTGTTCCCCTCACTCCTCCATCTACCCATTTTATTTGATGAAACAGTACGTTAGAAGTACATACAGATTGTAAAGATTATTGCCCCTCGGAGTCTTTTGCAAAAGGAGGGGTTTTGTCCCCTACACAATGTCATAGCTTTCCAAAGGATAACAAAATCCTCTAAAGTTTGACTGCATTCTTTCTGAAATGCAGCTGTACAGCAACCAAAAGTCAGCACCATGAAAAGAGCAGGGAAAATGGGACATAGAAAAAAATTCTTTGGTCTTTGAAAGGGCATGATTTTGCTATGACTTATGCAAGAATAAATGCTCAAATAATGTGGAAAGTAGAGTTGGGCCAGTAATGAACAAGGAAACTTCATAACTAAGTTTCCCAGCTAATACCAAGGCTGACAAGGATTTAAATAAACAAATGAATCAATGAAATTTCCACCATGTGTCTCATCTTCAGGACTGAGTCTTGCATGTATACATACTGTATACATACCAACCTGACTTTGCTTTCCAGCAGATCCTGCTGGTTCAGAAGCATTAATTATTATTTCATCAGTGGTACTGTCTATATGGTCTTACTGGCTTTCATTTTGAGGTACTTGCATTCAAACTAACTTCCTAAGTTTGTCTTGAGATGGGGAAAATTGCATTTAAATGCCACAGTAACAGGCTGAGAGTTATTTATAGTATTAATTATAATAAATTACTCAATTTGGTATTTTGCAATATGCTATTACTACGAAGATTTTTGGCAATAAATAGTAGGATATTGGTCTGCTTGGAATCTGATTAAATATGTGCTTTTCAAGAAGAGTGAGTTAATACTGATGCAGAGCATTAGTAGACTTGGTTTCAGAGATGTATACAAAGCTGGCAGAGTAGCAGCTTTTATGTCTCCTGATGAAGCAATCTCAGCAGAGCATTGTTTGGTTCAGCGCAGTGTCGGGAGGTTGCTATCACTGCAGCATTTTTCCTTCCTGACCAAAGAGTGGAAAGAAGATGGATGGCCACAGTGTGGGTGTGGACTGGGTGTCTAAGCAGAACTGTTTCACTTCAACAGTCTAAAGAATTAATCCAGGCTGAGTAAAAGTACAGGCTGCTTAATAAGCTAGAACTGTGCTTATCCACTGGCCTAAATTTTCTTATAATAGCAAGATCCTTTGTGCTTCTCTTGAAAATCAAGAATTTCTGCACAGTAATTTCCAGTAATCTCTGATTTATTGGGATGTCCTTTCTTCTATGTCTTTACTGGAAAAATTACTAATCATATTTTAAAGTTTCCTATCTTGGTGTGTAGGGTCAACCTACCTAGGCTGAGCTGCTCAAGAAGTAGGTTAGACACATGGAGGTACTCTGAAAATGGAAGAGAAAAGGGGGTTTGGGGTGCTTTCCAGTGCCTTAAGTTTTTTTTTGTTTGTTTATTTGTTTGTTTTTGATTATTTAAATAAAGTTTCACAAAATCAGTAGAACCAGTATTAGCTTCCAAAAGGAATGTGCACTGTTGGCATATGCTGACCTATATAACTAAAACTAGAATTCTATTTCATTGATTAATGGTTTTGTTTTCTGGCTTGATTGTATGTGAGATGAAACCAACAGTAGTATAACATCTATTTGAACTTTGGCAGTGCTAGTTAGGAAATCACCAAGTAGTGCTAGCTCTGTGCCTTTGCTCTCTCCTTCTCTTTCACCAAAAGTAGCATTGATCATTAATGCCAAAATGAAAAATAAGAGGTAGCAGTTCACATAAGAGAACATTTAGATGGCAGCTGTTCTACATTAGGTGTAGTTAATAGTCATGTTTGCAACCACAAATGTAATATTTACATCCATTGAAATAACGGAAGTGATTAAATGAGATAAGAGCAGAATGATACCAGCTGCTCCAGAGTATTGTTTTTTGTAAGCCTGATTGATGTTGATTGGGCATGTCCTGGAGCACCAGTAGGAAGCTGGAAAAAAAAAAAAAAGAATCACAACTGGGCAAGCAGTTCATTAGTTATTTCTCTTGAGCAAAAAGAAAAGAAAAAAGGAAGAAAGAGCAGTACTGAATGCACTAATCAAATTTTCATCACTGTATAAGCTCTGCCTAGATTGACAAAGAGGCAAAATAATAGGTTATGATTAACATTAATAACACTTACATTGCTAAAGCAGTTGGCAGATACCAACTAGAGATTCATTTAGAAACATGGCTTGTAGCTACTGAGAATGGTATTCAGCATCAGACACTTTGTATTAGAAATTTTCTCTGTCAAGCAAATGAAATGAGTTTCGCTTGCAGAGAAGCAAGAAGTGACAGAACAAAAGAAATGGGATGCAATTTGGGGTCTCAGAGATATGAAGAGCTCTATTAAAGAGTATCTGTAACATCTGTCTACAAGTGTAAGACCTTTTTTCTTGTTTTACTTTTTTTGCAGTAATTTATATGTATAGATTGCCCTCTGTTGTTCATAATAATAGTTTAAAAAAAAAATACCACCACCACAACAACAAAAAAAATCCTAATGTCCTGTCCTTGCAAGACACACTCCAGGGAAGAAATATCTCTGGCACTGCTACTTGATGGGTAGTTTTCAATACTTTTTCCTTTTTTTTTTTTCCTTTCCTTTTTCCATTTCCTCTGTTTAATATCTTGTTTTACCATTTTTTTTCTAGTCCTCTCCAGATGAAGAAAGGATTGATATTCTCCTAGTCAGTGTTTTTTGTAGGTTCCTTTTATTTCAGAACCTGATATTTGAACCTCCTGGGAGAAAAAATAAAATAAAATAAAATTATTTGTCTATGCTTTGTAAGCAATCTTTCCTATTACAGACACAACTTTGAACTGTCAGTTCATAATGGATATGTGATTATTTTTCCATCTTTTCATGTTCCAGCAATGTTCTGTAGTTGTGGGCATTGTCCCAGAATCTAAATATTCATATGCTGAGAATTTCACTCTGGAGAATAAAATACCTTAGAAAGCAGGAGACTGTTTTTACACTGCAGGTGTAAAAGAAAAAATGTTTGTCCTGATTTAATTAAAAAAAAAAAATCCTGAAGCAATGGGCCAAATTATTCCCTCAAATTTCTAATACGGTGTGTTTGAATATGAAAATTATCTTATATAAACAGAATTCATTATGGGAAAGTGAAAACAACTTCATATATCTTAAGTACTTTTACTGTGCACTGTTGTAACAAATCTAATCCACGTGGAATGTTTTACTACCTGAAATCAATGCCTTTGTAGTAGAGCTTAGTAGAATGTCCACTGACCTCACTGGGAAAGATTTTTTTTTTTTTCGATGGGTTTGGTTTGGGTATGTGGTAAAGTGCAATTGATACACGACAGTTCTGCAAGTGCAAACCTGTGGAACATGAATGCCAAAGATGTAATGACATAAGCACATAGCTTCTGAGCATGGCAAGGCACTATTTGTGAAGGCTGCACTGTACCTATTGATATGGGACAGGACAGAAACGGATGCAAATTTAAAAGTTCCTGATTTTTGTAATATATTTTTTATTAATAACACAGAATGCTTATTACTTCTTGTTGCCATAATTACCATTGACTCTAAATATTTCCCTATTAAGATTGTTTTTTCTAATTGAAGATGAACTGTCTCAAAATAAAATAATGAAAATGTTCCATATTTCTTCATTGAATAGTAATTATTTGATAAGAAAGAGAAATTACTTGGTAACTTCAGATAGATTCAAGAGGATATCAGCCATAACTGCTCTTAAATACCTACTTTGCTGGTTGGGAACTCTGGAATAGCAGAATCAGAGCCTCATTTTCTGTCCTCCCAAACTCAAAGGAACACCAAAGGCCTCTGGCTCAATTCACTCAGGAGCATCTAATCTCTACCATTCAATTTAGTGTTCATAACCCTTCTAGCACAGTTAAACCAGCTTTCGTTCTACTTTGTGGCATTGAAAAATAGCTGTTAGGAAAGCTGCCAGCTTGACTACTCTGGCTGTCAGAGCTGAACAGTGTCAAAGAAAGCTGGGCCTTTACTGTAGAGTTGGATTTAGAGCTTCAAATTTCAAATACCCCTATGATGAAATGGAAACAGGTTTCTGATTTGGTTGAATCCCTGATAAAGTTTTAGTCCATCTGACAATTAAAGTTACATTTTACTTTGGGGTTCAATTCTTCGTTATGTCTTGGCAAAACCGTGGCTGCTGATGGGACTGTGAGATAGATCAGGCACTGGAAAGAATTGGATTGATGGTTAATTACAGTAAGCCACTGGGTCTCAACTATTGAGGTTAATTTTACTGGTGATGCACAAGGGGCAGCATGGGCTCAGTGGTTTTGCTTACTCTTTCTGGCTCATCATTCTTTCTGCTTTCCTTCTGCTGCAGCAGCAACTTAGACTGCATTATAGTCTTCACATTAGTCTTCACATGCTCTGGTGTTGTGTAGCTTGGCCAAGCTACATCTCCAAGTCTTTCCTACCAGTGCTGATCTTCTCTGGTGACTAATCATAGAATCACAGAATATCCTGAGCTGGAAGGGACCCACAAGGATCATCAAGTCCAACTCCTTGCTCCACACAGGACCACCCAAAAATCAAACCATATGTCTGAGAGTGTTGTCTCAATGCTTCTTGATCTCTGGCAGGCTTGGTGCAATGACCATTTCTCTGGGTAGCCTGTTCCAATGCCTGATCAACTTCTCAGTGAAGAACCTTTTCCTAATATCCAACTAGAACCTCCCCTGACGCAGCTTCATGCCATTCCCTCAGGTCTTATCGCTCGTCACCAGAAAGAAGATATCAGCGCCTGTCCCGCCACTCCCCCTTGTGAGGAAGCTGCAGGCCGCCATAAGGTCTCCACGCAGTCTCCTCTTCTCTGGGCTGAACAAATCAAGTGNGAGCGAGACAATCACTTCCCTCGATCAAATGGGTGCTTGATGCACTCCAAGATATGGCTGGCCCTTTTGACTGCCAGAGCACACTGTTGACTCATATTCAACTTGCTGTCAACCAGAACCCCCAGATCCCTTTCCATGGGACTGCTATCCAGCCTCTCGTCCCCCAGCCTGTACATATAGCCAGGGTTGCCCTGTCCCAGGTGCAGAATATATCACTTGCGTTTGCTGAATTTCACATGGTTGGTGATTGACCAGCCCTCTAGTCTGTTGAGATCTCTGCACAGCCTCTCTACCTTCAAGGGTTTCAATAACTCCTCACAATTTAGTGTCATCCGCAAACTTAGTATGCCTTCAAGGCCTGCATCCAAGTAATTTTTGAAAACATTGAAGAGATCTGGCCATAAAATCGAGGCCTGCAGAACCCCACTAGTGACTGGCCACCAGCCTGATATAACCCCATTTACTATAACCCTTTGAGCCCAACCTGTCAGCCAATTGTTCACCCATCTTATTATGTATTTGTCTGGCTGTATGCTGGACATTTTTTCCAGAAGGATACTGTGAGAAACAGTATCGAAAGCTTTGCTGAAATCCAAAAAGATTACATCAGTGGGCTTTCCTTGGTCAACTAGATGGATAATATCATCATGAGAGACAGGGCAATTGAAAGGAAAAAGAGAAGAGGCAGTAAGTAGAAGCAGGATCTATGTGTTCCAGTAACTTGCTTGCCCACTACTAACCTGCTTGCCTGCTGCTTTCTGAGGCCCTTGAGTTGCATGATCACAATGGGAGTAAGAGATAGGGAAGCACCATCCAGACCAGGGAATGAAAGACGGCATGGAGCAGAGAACACAGAGGGAAAAGATGGAAAAATTGGGAATCTCTCGTGCCAGTTGTTCTACCATATTGTGAGCCTGCTACAATCTAGTTATGGACTCTTGTTTACCCATTCCCATTGGTACGCTGGACAGCAGTGCTTGGCAGTTGAGAAAGTAAAGGTTCTGGCACAGTTGTTCCTAAACTTTAGTATAGTCAGAGGTTTTCCTGACTAAGGGGAATTCATCAGCAGGTAGTTTTCCAGTCAGCTTCACCTCCTTCATGGTAGAAATTAAATCTAGAAGATTATGAAACCCTAACTGTGAAGTTTTCACAGCACTGGAGTTTGTGATTGTTCAGACCTGAACATCGATTGAGACTTCAGTTCTTGCTTCCAAACTCCTCCAAACAGTAAGGAGTGAGGTTTCCCTGTTTTAATATTCATCTACCTCAGCAGTTGTTTTTTTTTTTTTTTTTTTCTGTAACATTGTACTTAAGTGATGAAACGAATGCATAAGGCAATGTACTTTACTATATCAGTCTTCTTAAGGAAGGTAGGGCTTGTTCCTGTGCAAAAATACTCTCCTGTGAGATCAGAAGAGCAGATATATTGAAAAAAAGAAATTGATTTTACTGTAAAGTACAAATTTATTAGAAATTTGGAAAGCTTTAACACTTTTAATGTTTGGTTATACATAATTAGTGTAAACATTGAATGAGCTTTAATGCATTTATAGAGAACATTACTATATTAATTTATTTAACTTTGATGATTTTTTTTAAGAAAGTCAAGTTATTGACCCTTATGGAAGGGAAATGTAGGTTTTATTTGAGTTCTAACACTTGCACACAGAGACTTGAAAAAGTATATCAAAACAAAGAGTTGTAAACTAGTCATTAGAACTGAAAGCATTAAGCAGCATTAGAATTATTTTCTAACTTGCTTTCACATTTCAAGGTCACCCTTAAACACACTGATGAAGAGAATATATTCTGTAGAGGATACAATGGGTAGAACTGTCAAAAATTAACTCCTTTAAACAGCAAAAACATCAATTGAAATTTCCTTCTAACACCCTTATTGACTTCTTTTTTGTTTTATTTTATTCGTTCACAGAGGATCTTTCTCAAAGCTGGAAGCGAGGAAGAAATCTTTGCACATCTTGGCTTGGATTATGTTGAACCATGGGAAAGGAATGCTTAAAATGATTTGCTAGTATACATTAATCAGTTGACAACAATGGTCCTTCTGCCTATCTTGCGGTGTGATTTAGATACTTATATATTACATGTGTCTCTATGACAACTAAAATTTTTTTAATAATATTAGTTAGAAGCCCTTATACATGCTGATGTTCCTAGAAAAGAAGAGTTTAAGTTCTTTGAATCCTTTCCAATCTTTTCAGTTTTAGTCTTTGATGTTTCTTCACAGGATTGACAAATAGGAGGTAGAGCTTGTGGAATTTTTCAGGGGAAAACTTCTAACTGGTGAGATTTTTGCTTGCAATAGGAATTTAAAATTTCTGTGAATAACACTTGCTTGTTAAAATATTGTCAGCTATGACAGTCCCTAAATAATACAAAGCATTTCAGCTGAGTCAAAAAATGACTGAAGTACATGCTTAGCTTTAGCTGAATTTAAGTATTTTGCTGCATCCATATACAAAATTTCTACTGTATATAAAGGTTAAAGACCTAGGCAATAATCAGTCTGGCAGTCTTAGCTAGGTGAGGCTTCAGCTATAATATTTATCTAGTTGGGTCACCACTCTACAAAAACTGTAATCAGGTTAAGAATTCAAATTTAGAAAACGTTATATGGGAAGGGATTTTGAAAAGGAAAAGTGGAATAACTCAGTAGCAATCTTCAACTGTGAGGAAAAGTACTATAAATTTGGAATACAAACTTGGACTAAAGAAGATTCAGATTGTGATATGATGGTCCTTGATAAGGAGTTTGAATCATAACCTACATGACAACAGCTGCTTTAACTTTCTGACTGGTGGCTGCTCTGGGGTGAAAGCTTTAATTATCTGTGCTCAATCTAGACAGCTGGCAATTTAGTTTTTATTAGTAGCTATATATGCATTGGAATGGGAAGTTTATCTGAGCCATTTGGCAATTGGCTGCTCTAGAATGGCATTCCCTCTTTTTGGTCAGAAATTTATTTTGGATGTGAGAGACTTTCTAAGGAGAGCAATCCTTTGAGATATTTGGTTTCAGAAAATTCCCAGTGGCTCTTGTGATTGTAATGATAATGAAGAATTTGTAATACATTTACCCTTTAATGAACTAGGGCATTTAGTACTTTAGTATGTGAAGTTACTTACTGACCATTCATTTGTCATTTTTAGAATAAAGATGATGGAGAACACCATGACTGGTCAAAAAAATTTCTTTCTTAAGAGACTGAACCCTGCTAAGGCTGATTTCACATCTTGGCATGACAGGGCCGTTCACAACCATTATTACTGACAGTAATGGTGTCCCATATTCAAACGATGGCAATGTTCCATGGCAACATAGATGTCAAGGTTCTACACATGCACAAAAGACGCCAAGGCTTAGAAATATAATGCTTAACTACAAGATGAATAACTTAAAGTACAAGTGCCAAAGTTATTGCTGGTAAGTAAAAAAAAGTAGGAACTTATAAGAAGCTGCTTCCCCAAAGGATGTTTTGTTAGTACAGGAGACAGTATAGCAGAAGTATCAGCAAAAGTTCCCATGTGCGGTTTTACATGCAACTACATATTTCTGGTTGTTAAAATAGGTAGTAGTTGTATTTTTGTGAAATGTATTCATTCATTATCTTGGCTGGTCTCAGAACTATAAAAGCACTTTGAATCTATCAGTGCTTATTAAATTCTATTTATTTGATGCCCCGTTCTTTTAGGATACAGTTTGTACATTCCACTTTCTATCCCCACTACTGTATTCATGAAAAATACTCTCCTTCAATTTAATATGGTATTCATCAAGGTAAAATGTTACAGGATCAGGCCCAGAAGTGGTTGTAGGTAACTGAAAGCCATTTTTTAACAAAGGATCATTTTTTTCTATGAGGATCTTATACTGTTCGATAAACACAACCATCTGGCTCACAGGTCATGGGGAGATTTCCTAAGCTTTAGCAAACAACATGAAACAAAACATAAACAGGAATGGCTCTATCAGGCTTACTGCAAGAAATTCATGCTAAGCTATGAATCCATTCTATAATTTGTGATAATCCTAATTTTATGGTACAATCAATTTAAATTCTGTAATTTAAACCCATGTCATTAGTATGATGTCCTTAATAGAAATGTGGGGAAGACTCTTTTTTTTCCAGATATAGTTATGTGACAGTTAAAAAGAGTATGCTGACTTTGTTTACTGGTTCCACTCAACTGAGGGATGGATTTTTAAAAGGACTGCATTGTAAACTGTTCTAAAACCTAAATACAGGAATTTGAAAAATGTGATTATAGCATGGAATTTTATTCTTGCCTGTACCAATAAAACCATCCCTTTAAAATGTAGTTTTGCTAACTGAGTTGAAAATATACCACTTTCTAAATTGCTCTAACTAGAAAGCACTGGCATCATTTCCTGCTTTATCATGCTGATGTATGAAGCACCTTCTCCGTGTTTTGCATCAGGATGCTAACACTTAAGTAGCAATGAGATTTTTCAGTCCTAGTGGAAGAGAACAAAAACTACAGTACCTTATCTAAATATACTTTTTACTTCACCAACATTTATCAGAAATTATACATTCCAGTTGTGCTGTTTCTGCATACTTCATGCCACAGAGGAAATATGAAACATTCCAATTTCCACATAAAGAAATGTTTGAAATTCATAACTCTCATCCTGACTGCCTATGCATCACTATAATTATGCCACCTGTGGGAGAGAAGATACCAAACACAGGTTCTGTCAGCAACTTGAAGACTGAAAAAAAAAAAAAACCAAACCAGCATACCACTTTATTCTTTTCTTTTCCTCACTTTCTATGAGCTTTCTTTAGAATATATTTGACAGAGAATGAAAAACAGGATTGCTAAGTGGCTCATAAATTATCAAAAATTATAGTATTGTTAAATGAGGGGTTGGATTAAACAGAAGGTCATATTAGATGACCAGGATGGTCTAAGTATGAAGAATACAGCTTCTGTTATGAACACCTCAGCTGAAGAAGCTGCTACCCCAGCTACTATCTTAGATACTGTATGCATGATCATCTGTGATAGCTCTAGCCAAATTCATTGTGCATTGAAACTGTTTCTTCATGTCTTGTCACTTGAGAAAAGAGACGAATGTACATGCGTGTACATACTTCAGTAGAGAAGTAAAATAAGCTGACAAGAAAATTCAAAAAACATATACTTCTTTCTTTTTAGTAAACAAATTCTAAATGATTACATGATGCTTCTTGCAACAATTAAATCAATTTTGACCAGTCCCAGCCCTGTAATGATTTCAATGGTTCTTGATGGTGCTAGTCACCTGGGACTATATTAAAAAAGATAGAAGTCATATTGGAAAACTGGGATGGAACACCTTAAAGGAAACAAAACTTTACCAGTTTAACGTACCTGGATCCATGGGAGTACTGAAATCTCCCTATAGTCTGGTGGAACTTTTGGAATCAATGGTAATAACACTTCCGAACTCATGAAGCACGTGGGAGGCCCGGGGGCCTGGAAAAGGGCAAATACTTGTAAAAGGAACAGACTGATGTTTATGATAGGAGGAAGGAGAATAGAAGGGAAGAGAGAATTTCAGATCAGCAAACTTAATACCTCTTAAATTGTTAGAATGATTAATAGACTTTATTTTACTCTAGGTGCTTTAAAACAAAAAAAAGTGATAAATTATTGGTAATGTGTTCGTCAGAAACAAACCATATCAGACTAATTCAGTCCTAAAGTCCCTGGAGGCTGATTTTTAAAATGCTTGTCCCTCCTCCCCTGCTTCTATGCCAGGGCAATTTGACAAGTAGTAAGAGGAGAAGGATCATTGGTTTTGTAAGCATCCACATACTAACTTGCTAAAAACTGATCAGTAACTCCACCTCTGTGAAAAACAGGGAAAAGTTAAAACAAACAAACAACAAAATCATATGTTTTTCCTTCATGATTAGTGGTAATTTGTGATTGTCAAATACCCCAAATGTTTTCCAGTGACAAACATGGTATAACATGCACTGTATAGGCAATGTGACATAGTCATTAAAATAAAAATAAAAATCCCAAATCCAAATGCTTAATCACACAAACTCTTTGCTACAAGTCTCTGAAGGCAAAGCATTGAGATGTATTNAGTCCCAGCCCTGTAATGATTTCAATGGTTCTTGATGGTGCTAGTCACCTGGGACTATATTAAAAAAGATAGAAGTCATATTGGAAAACTGGGATGGAACACCTTAAAGGAAACAAAACTTTACCAGTTTAACGTACCTGGATCCATGGGAGTACTGAAATCTCCCTATAGTCTGGTGGAACTTTTGGAATCAATGGTAATAACACTTCCGAACTCATGAAGCACGTGGGAGGCCCGGGGGCCTGGAAAAGGGCAAATACTTGTAAAAGGAACAGACTGATGTTTATGATAGGAGGAAGGAGAATAGAAGGGAAGAGAGAATTTCAGATCAGCAAACTTAATACCTCTTAAATTGTTAGAATGATTAATAGACTTTATTTTACTCTAGGTGCTTTAAAACAAAAAAAAGTGATAAATTATTGGTAATGTGTTCGTCAGAAACAAACCATATCAGACTAATTCAGTCCTAAAGTCCCTGGAGGCTGATTTTTAAAATGCTTGTCCCTCCTCCCCTGCTTCTATGCCAGGGCAATTTGACAAGTAGTAAGAGGAGAAGGATCATTGGTTTTGTAAGCATCCACATACTAACTTGCTAAAAACTGATCAGTAACTCCACCTCTGTGAAAAACAGGGAAAAGTTAAAACAAACAAACAACAAAATCATATGTTTTTCCTTCATGATTAGTGGTAATTTGTGATTGTCAAATACCCCAAATGTTTTCCAGTGACAAACATGGTATAACATGCACTGTATAGGCAATGTGACATAGTCATTAAAATAAAAATAAAAATCCCAAATCCAAATGCTTAATCACACAAACTCTTTGCTACAAGTCTCTGAAGGCAAAGCATTGAGATGTATT
>VXAL01010852.1:60150-73423 GCA_013399475.1 Chauna torquata
TTTTATTAGTATTTAGCATTTTTATTCAAGACTGTTCAGACTTACAGAAAAAACAGAACATTGCTTTTGCAGGTGAAGGAACTGAAAAAAAAACGAACAGACCATGCAATGATCCTTTGAACAGTAGTTTAAAAANAAAAATAGTTTTCAAAAATCTGTGCAACAGTTCTAAGAACAGTTTATTCCAAATAATTGCCCAATATACATTTGATTATTCCGGATTTATAAATTTCTCATTTCACAGTTCTAGAACTTTTTGCTCCAGAGTCTGCCATTATACTATTATGCTTACCACTTCTATCACAAGTTCCATGAATTTGAAGTACCACAAATTTGGAGTTTTCCACAGAATATTGAAAAATGGTACTTTTAGTTCTTTTTTTTGTTTGTTTGCATATACATGCCAATTCTAGCTATTTTGAAGTTCTTTCTGATAACTAATCATATCCATTTAACTACTTCTACTGGTCTTTAATTCATTCTTGGATCAGGAATACAAAGGATAAAAATAAGTTGATGTACGCAGTAAGCGTAAAAGGAACACAAAGGATTCTATCAAGTTTGAAGAGTTCTTGAATAATTCTGTGATTTCCTGCAGCACTTGTTCATCCTCTGCATCCTCGCCCCAGACAGAATTTTATCTTCTCCCACAGTTGCTATCTGTTCTGTTTCTGAAGAAAATATTCTTATTGATGGAGATAATTTAGTTCAACAATTTGAAAGGTTTTTAATCATTTGTTTTGTGAAATTAACCATCTAGATTTCTAGTAATGGGTTAGGGAATTATTTTTCATCCATTAGTGGACAGCTTTCTTTGCATGATATTTAGATAATACAGTATAGAATAACCACCAGCTGCATAAGTTTCTTCAATATACAGCACACCTAACAAGACAATAACTGGCAATAAGAATGTTTCTGTTAATGATTGTTAGCATTTAAAACCTTTATAAAAAAAGATTGTTTTTCAAAATACCTGGACCACCTGTCGTTTCACCATTCCTATCATATGAGACATAAAAGTGTGAGAAACACTTTGGGGGCACGGCATCAAGACATATGCTAGACTGTTGACGAGGCATGTGGTGTAAAATGTATAGGAAAAGTTACAGGCTGGAAAGATGTTGGGTTATTCTAGGTATGAAACTCCCAGGCTCTTAGTGAACAACCACCATACTGTAGCTTCAGTGAAATTTAAAAAAAAATTGTACGGCTAGTTATTTCTTAGCCTTCTTGCAGACTGTGCTTAGATATACTGAGGAACATTAAAATGAATGCATCATCAGTATAATCCTAAAAATAACAAAACTGACAGAATCAGCATCTGCTCTTTTTGGGGGGTTTTTGTCTTTTGTAACTACAGTACAAAACAGCAAAAAGCAAATCATTGCCAGCTGCATAAATATGAGACATATCTTTGTAAATATTTAAATAAACATTGAAATAACCTTTCTAGTTTTGTACAATAAGTAGTGCAAGCTAGCAAGTATTATTGTTCCGAATATGCTGCATTCTCAGTTCTGTAGTCAATGGAAAGATATAATGCGCTCTATTTTAAAAGAGGATTCACTCAAGTGTATTGTGTTTGTTTTCACGGTTATTTGAGACATCAATTTGACGCTTTCAAAAACACTCATAAGGGGAAGTTTCTTCTTCCTTCCTTTTTCCTTTTTCCTTTTTCCTTTTTCCTTTTTTTTTCCTTTTTCCTTTTTCCTTTTCCTTGAACACTTTTTGGCTTGGAAGCTAATAATTCTTGAAAATCAATACATTTCACACCCCTACCCCCTCCCCCCCAGCCCCTACCAACTTGCTCTTGGACTAACACATTGATCAGGCAGTCAGCATCTGCAGTGATGGCTGAACTCACCACAGGTGTGGTTACATGTTTGCCAAGGTCACACATCACCATCCTGACCTGAAAGCAAGCCAGTAACTGAATTGCTGTTTACTCCTCCAGCAAGATGTCTGTTTCACTGCTGTGTATGGTAATGGAAAAGTTGTGCAGAGACTTAGCTTCCTCAGTGATGCCGTGCCCAGCAGCCAGGAGTTGTCCTAGGCATTCTATATGTGAGGAAATATCCCATGCAGCTATTTTAAATGGATTCCTCATTGGACCCACTTATTCCCAGTAAAGAAAGTATTTTTCTTTAACTGGTTTTGGAAGTGTATTACACTCAAACACAAAAAGACAAATGTACAAAATCACAGGTTTACTTTCAAATGAAACCAATCAAAAAGAGCTGATATACTTTAAACTCACACCAAACTTGTTTTACAAATGTTTTCTGATATAAACAAGCCCTAAAACTAAAGCTTTCAGGGAGTATAAACACAATAGAAACTAGTGAAGAACAGCTGAAAAGAGGAAATAAGCCGAAACAATTCAACTTGATACTGCTGTTTTACCAAAAATGCATAAATCAGAAAAAAAAAGTCCATGTAAACAATTGCCAGAATATTGTGTTGCTTTAAGAATTTGTTTTATATCTTCGGATTTGTGTTTCATAACAGATATGGGATATGCTGTTCAGTGATGAGAAAAGTAAATATGATCAGGGTCACAGAAAGATGAGCTAGCACTACACTCTACCCTTAGTTATTCCAGCCACTAACAAACAGGGTGTATTTCTCCCTTTTAGTGCTCCCCGTTTGCCTCATTCTACCAAATATCTATATTTGAATATGAAACTTGCCTAAGCCATTAATACTGATTATATACTTATATAATACAATATCTTTTTCTTTCATCTAAAAGCAGTGCTGGCTTCTTCTCCAAGATGATCCTCTTGATTATTCAGAGTGATGATTCCTTTGAGTACACTTAAATGAGAGATGACAATGTACTGTGGAGCCACCCCCAATCTTCCACTCCATGTTCACTTACATTACAATGAACTCTGGTAGAGCAAGACCCTGGAGAGTAATGTTTTTACAGTTTCATTACCATCTAGTGTATTAGACCGTGGCAAAAACACAGCTTAATGAAAAATATATCCTGTTACAGTGAATGATCACTTGGCAGCTTTGGTTATTTTAAAACTTTATCTAAGCCCTGTAAACTAAACTTTTGCCATCTGTTCTACCTTCTAATTATAAATGCAAAAAGAACATAATTCACAAGTGTATCATAGAAGTGGATAATGCAATTGATTAAATGATATTGCTGTGTGTATGTGTGCTTGCTTATTCAGTGCTTCTATTTTCCTTTTTAGCTCATAAATCACTCTATATACATCGTACAGTGACTTTTTCTTGGCAAACAAACATGAGATGTATTCTTCACGTTTGGGGGGAGGCAATGAACTGATGATAATGATGGACGGAAAGAGAATACCAGAGAGGTACAAATACTGTCAAACATCAAGTATGCATGCTCCAGTTCTTTGAACAAGTCAGATCAACCTGCTCTCTTGCAGTACTTCAGAACACAAGAACCTACTTGGAAAATGTCTTACATTAAATAAAGAGCAAGGAAGTATTTGTTTGCTTAAATATCATCTGACATTCTGTGTATAACCTTTCCATGACATTACGTTATCTGTGCATTGTTATGAATTGAAGTCTTAGAGCTTTGTTTTGGTATGTGATCCAGCTGCTTTTATTACTTTTGAAGATACTAAAATGAATTTCTATTCCATTTCTATGATTCTATTACGTGTTAAGATTAAGTTCAATATGACTTGGGCCCTAGTAAAAGAAAAACAAAAAACTGTACGGTAAAGCAGCTAGGAAAAAAGGAAGTTGCACAATAACTGGAAAGAAAAATTACTTGTAATGTGTTACCAGAAATAGGAAATTAACTGAGTTCACAGATTTCAAATAATACTAAAATCTGAAGAACAGTGTAGCCTTTAAAATACTTAATTTCCTTAAATCTAACAGGTTCTAGGAAATCCACAGAAAACTGTTTGGGAACTGATACCCCAACCTAAAGTCCATCTTGATGAGAGCTTGCTTAGGCAGGATGAAATAGAAATTTGAAAGGACTTCTACAAAGCTCTAGAAAATGTATATATTCCCTCAGTGTCATCTGTCTGAAGATGTACCTAATACTAACTAATACATCATTTTCAGTGTTTCTGCAGTATATTTTCTATAATAATGTTTAAAGTATGCACATTTTGCCATACATTTTGCCATACATGGTGTGTCCTAAGTGTGTACATGAAACACACTGCACAAGAACGTATTTGTCTGAATGGATGAAAATACTCATGATCAGATCTGTTTTGAAAGATGCTTAAAATCAAGCAGAAGAAAATTTCATGCTTTTTTTTTTTTTTTACTAGCATTACTCATTCTATTAGAATACATTTACACTCTAGTTTCTGTGGTTCTAAACAATTTTTAGCTTACTTGCTCCTAAACAGCTCTTCTTTATTGTTACCTTTGACCCTTGATTTAAGGAGATAAGGAGAGTTCTTCATGACATTGATGTACATTTAATCCAGATCATTACGTCTGCAGTTTGGGCTTAATCTTCTTCCAAGGACTACAGTACACACCCCAGTCACATCCTGTCATGTCTTTTGCTCCTTCTGTAATGTCTCCTTTCCTCATTCTGACAGGTAATTTAGAAAGCCTGCAACATACCTTCCTTGCATCTGATTCCACTGGATCTGAAGGGATTGAAAGATGGAATGTAGTGGAGCAAAACAATCTGTAGCATGCTTGAGTATTTTTATAAATATTTTTAAAAATTTGTGTTGACATTGCAAGAATTTCCTAAGTATTATCAAGGTAGTCCAGATAGAGCAGTAGCATGATTTTGCCAGGAAATAACACAAGATTATTTCCTCAAGAGATTTTTTTATATCAATAAATAATATTTTTTTCTTGTACTACAATATAAAAAAGAAATTTATGCTTACCATATATTTGTTTACAGGTAAATAAATGTATAATGCAGTATTAAAAAACAAACATGAAACATGGGCTAGCTTAAAAACACTGCTAAATCCCTAGATGGATGCATAACACACCCAGCCCTAATGCCAGTATTTCTCTTAGTTGTGAATTTATGCAATGATGTGTTGCTCAGAACAGCAGACAAAACAAGCAGGTGTCAAACAGCACATATATAAATCAATAAAATGCATAAATTAAGCGCTGATACTTCATCTTAAAATGTATGGGGATATGCAAAATCTCATTTACTTCACAGGGCTAAGCCAGGACATATGCTAAGGGGATGGTAATTCCAAACACAGACACTAAATGGTAGGATTAGAGCCTTAGGACTGGAGCCAAAGTCACTTGAATCTGTGGGACTTCTTATGCTGACTTTCAGCAGACTGTTAACTGGTGCCCAAATCATTTATTCTGAAATCTGAATAAGTATGCCTTAATTCATCCAACATGTTGCTCATGAATATAATTTTTGCAACCAGCCAGTCTCTGCCATTGGTATGCTGGCACATTGTATTAAAATTGGCTTCACAAAAGAAACTACTGTCTGAATCCAGAAAAATACTTACTTATACTGAATTCAAAGCTCATTGCTGTTTTGGGGGTTCATTAAGCTAACTCAAGTTGAAGAACCATTTACTTTCATTGCTAAAACGTTCATATTCTTCTAGAGGTCAACAGCAAGTGAGCAGTTTTCTAGCAAAAAAGAAATTATACCATTCCAGAGTCAGACAAATACGTCAAACCCACTGCTAGGTGGTCTGCATATGCAAGATTTAATTTATATGCTTGTTTTCCGCTTTTTCTGAGCCTCAATTCTCCTTTCACATGCTCTGTGTTCTGCTCTTCTCCTATGCTCCTATGCTTCTCTTTATTTTTTTTTAAAGGTTTATTTTATATTAGATTTTCTTTCCTTTACATTATCTTTTTGTTTAGTTGTTTTTTAAACTTTAGTGGAATTTAAGTCTTACACTAGAATCAGAGTTTAACTTTCAAAAACACATTTTCCTCTTAGGTTTGAAACTGGGCAAAGAAATAAAAATTCCTTATTATACTCAAACTTTAAAAACCTCAGGAGACCCAGAAAAGAAACCTCCAAGGGTTCAGTATTTTCAAAAAGAGATTAATTCTTTCTCTAAAGCAGTGATTTAATATGGCAGGTCTTTTGATTTTTTCTGTAACCAGAGATCACTCTTTTTCACTTTCCAGTAAGGAACAGCCACAGAGATACTGACTCAGCTTGACAATGTTTATGGTAGACATTATTTAAACTATAATATAAATGATTTTGAGATATGAAGTCAGTTGCAGAAAGACTCTAAGAGACTCTCTGATCAGTGATGAGAAATTGTTCACTAGATAACTAATTCATATGGCTATCTGCAGAGCAGAGCTGTTTTGGCCAGCTGCCTGTATTCACTTCATCACGTTTAAGTTTAATTAGACTTTGTAGACTGATGGATTATAAAGCCAAAAAGCGGCTATTGGGATTGCCCAGGCTGCCCTCTTTTGCAACACGGGCCAGAGAACTTTGCTGAATAAATCCCCGTTCCAAGAACAAAAGTTTTTTTCAGCCAGGTATCCACTTTTGTTGTAAAAACTGTGGTGATGAGTTGTAACCCTTATTACTATTGACTCAGTGTTTCCTAACTATCCTTGCTCTAAAAAGCCTTCAGATTTTTTCCTTATCTTAAGCTTTGTATCAGCCAGCATCAGACCCTGAACTCATTCTTCTGTCAGGGGCCTGGGGAGCCCCCTGCTCTGAAATGCCTGCCTACAGCACGTCTCCTTCGTCTCCTGCTGGCATGGCTCGCTTCGCCACTTGGGGGCTGTTTCCAGGCCCAGCTGGGGGGCCCGGGTGGCAGCTGGTGACCGCTGAGGCCTGTCTGGGCCTCCTGTGTTTGCCACTGTGGAGAAACTGTGCTCTGGTGGCCGCCCCATTTAGGCCCAAAGTCTGCTGCCACCCCTGCATGTTAGGAGGGGAGCAGCCTACACAGAAGGTACTTTTCTTCATTTTTCTTTTTTTTTTTCCCCACACACTCAGAAATGAGGATTTGAAAATTGACCTTCAGCCCTGCAGTCCTGGGGCAGAGCCGGTGCCTTTACAGCGCTCAGCAGTGCAGACCTGTGGGTGGAGCTGCCACCGCTGTGACCAAATTCCTGACTGGGCCCAAACCAGCCTGGCTCTTACTGGAGAAGCAGCTTCTCCCTCAGCCCTTCCAGAGAAACTGTGCCCATGTGTGGGAGCCAAGTGGCTCCACATGATGCCAAAATAGGTTCAAATGTCTCTCGTGACAGGTCTCCCCCTAAACAAGGTCCCCCTCTTGGGGATGTCATGGCCTGGATAGAGCCTTGTAAGGTGGAGAGCCACTGGGGAGGGATTTCTGAGTTGCCTCTAAGGAGTCAGCAACTTACACAAGTATGTCCCCAAATGGCAAATATAAGCGTACGTTGTACATGGGATTGCCAGTTAAATTTAAATGTTTATGTAAAGCATGCAAGCTTGGAAAGGGATTCCATATAATTGACTGTTTATACTCACACTTGCCATAGGTACCAAACAAAAACGTTGAATAACTTAATAACTGGCTAACTTTCAGTGACAACCAGTGTAGATATTTGGAAATCTAATGCTGTGCACTTCAGGTGATTTAATAAGCACACTGAAAGCTCCCTTTCTGGTTTTCTGATCTTACAAGTGACTTTGTTCTCTATGCCTTCATTCTTCATTTGGAGTCATGCTTGCTGATAATTACTTCTAATGGGTATTTACTTTTAGACAGAAGGAATCTGTAAAAACGGAACGAACTGATCTGTAAAAAAGAGAACAAGAAATACGGTTTCTCAGTTAAGAAGGTGAAAGAAGAGTATTTTTGGTGGCTTTTTTTTTTTTTCCCCAGCATAAGAAATGAGTAATAGAATGATTTACTTTGCATGCTTGTACTTACCCTTACATTCAGAAGTATATTGCATCATTCAAACTTGAAATGACCATGGCTGCAAGACCTATATCGGTACATGAGACCTTTTAGCAATAACACTCCACAGCTGATGTCAACAAAACTCAGCAGTAGCTTAAAGTTCCATGAGGGTCATCCTGACCACTTTCTGAGTTTGATAATATATGAATAACCTTCTTAGTCTAATACTAATTAACTTTGTACAGTTTCTGCTGTAAATTATTTTCTGAGCCTCTTAGGATTGCTCTCAGCCAATTGCATACGTGGCAAAAGGTTAATTGTTTGTGAAAGACAAAGAAAAGGGCATCTCTGTAACTCTCAGTAGAAATTAAGAAAATAATGAAATCTTTCTATGGGAATTCACCTGCTTCATCTGTGAGGTACCAACTGCAAAACTTCTGTGATATTGAAATACATATTTTCAAGAGCAGTGTTTGACAACAACAGAGTGCTCACTTATATAAAATAAAGGCATGGATTGCTGTTTTGTTCAGAAACCTAGCTAGCAACAGATGTGATAATTTAAGCTCGTCTGTTTTGAGAGGAATGATATAATGGAGATATATATATATATATGTATATAAAAATCCATGTGTTTCCTGTGCTGATCAAGGCATGCTGGTTGTTCAAATTAGCCTACAGTGTGCAGGAAAATAGTAGCTGTATATATGGCAACCATTATCAGACAAATAGGGATTGCATAATTATTGTGGTATTAAATATTTATGGGGCATATCACTTTCAGAAGAGACATGAATTGCCAGTTGCACCCAACAAATGACAAAAACAACTGCCTGTGATGCCATGCAATGGTTTTTTTAGAGCTTATTTAGAGCTGATTTGTGATGTAGACTTTATATAAACATCTTCATTTAACTTTTTAAATGAAATTTTTAATGTATTCTTTCTTTGGTTTCTTTGTGACTTCACTATGAAGAAACTCAGCTACAGAGGTGTTGGAGAATTCTGAAAATCAAATAAAAATTATTTCAAAAATTGTGGGAAAAGGCTTTTGAAAGTAAAGAAATAATGTGTCCTTTTCAGGAAATTACTTCTGTATCCTTTGCCCAAACAGCCTTCCTTTTGTCCATCATTTCCTTCTCCCTCATGCTGTTATTTGGGCACATACTTCCTCCTCTGCTTGGTCTTCTAGAGTTGGTTGTGTAAGCAAAGCTAAGACGTGTCAGCATTGATGAGTCTTATATGCGTTAAAACTTAACATGTAGGGAAAAAGGATGGAAAATCCTGTTTTTGAATTAATGGCAGGTTTTTGGAATCCAGAATGGTAGAATATGGTGGTTTAATGTTACTTGTGTGTACTTATATGTACTGTTCTTTAAAATAACTAAGGCTTTGCAAACCTCAGTACTTAGCCTGAAAACTGTGAAGGGTAATAAAAATCAGGAAGAAAAAAATTGATTTCAGAAAATGAATAGGGGTAGGAAAATAATATCAAAAGCTAGCATGTGGGAAACCTGATGGTGAAAGTAAGGTAGAGGTAAAAACCTGTGCTTTTGGTGCTAAATGTTTTGCTGATGATTTCATTTTGCATAGCTGAAGCATTTGGGCAGGTTAAAACATGGGCTCTGAGTGATTTTTAAGGTACAGTGTATATTTAACTTGTAATCAGCTAGGTAGAGAAACTGTACAGTCGATGTCAGCCTGGTTTCTGGCTGTATTCAAGTACACTGTTTACATTTTTCTGTATGGCTTAGCACTGCTTTGCTTTCTTGGTCATCAGTGTGTAATCATGTCCTGAGTGGAATATCAACTTCAGTGAATTCAGGTTTTTTTTTTTTCCTCATTGCGTTAAAGTACCAAACTTCATGCTTGTATTTATTTACTTTGTTACTAATGTTGATCAAGCATAAGAAAGCAAACAATTTATAATGGAAAACTCCTCCTTCTGTCTTTGCAGTTACCATTTCCAGCTGCTGCAAATTCTCTCTAAATTGGCAGATAGAGCATTTCCTTGCAGCATATGCCAGCAAATCCTCCCCTCACCATCAGAACTTACCAGCAAAATGAGCACCTATAGAATCAGTAACACCAACATGCAGAAGAACTTCTATTGCCTTTAAAGCATCTTACTATGTGAGTAACATTTGAGTAAACATTATTATCCCTGGTGTATGGATAAAAAAAAATGAAGAATAGAACAATGTGGTCCATTTCAAAAAAAGAGCTTTTCACACTGAACTCTTAAACCATTCTTTCTTGGTTGGAAAGGAAAATGAACCATTGATAAGCTAGAGGCAGTAGAGAGAAGCTGCAAAACCAATGATTTTTACTGAAAATTTGACAAGGAGTCATGCCATACCGGTCTGAATTGACACTTGCAAAGGTATTAATTTTTGGATAAAGTTTCATTGAAAAACTGATTTAAGGTGATTCACGAGAAACACATGGAGAGAACCTTCTAGGATCTAGAATGGGCTGGTTGATTTTGCTGGTGTAGCACACAAACACTGGTCTGAAAGATGGTTTTACACCTTTAGTTTATTGACTTTTTTTCTTCTCTGTGGAGATCAATAAATGAAGGTTTGATTACTAGAGGTTCTGAAATTTGTTTCTGACCATATGGGAAAGTGTAATCTTCTGAGGAACAGGGAATGGTCTGAATATCTCCACAGGATATATAGAATTCTAACAGAAGAAGCTGGGAAATTTCTTATTGAAATGATCTCTACGAGCTCACTGAATGTTGGGATCTTTGGCAATTGGGATCTGTGGAGTCATGCTGTAGAGAGGACAGTGATCAAAGGGTTGTTTTTTGTTCCCATATAAATAGAAAGGAAGTTAAATAATTGTAGTGGATGGGCACTATTGCAGGATGTTTCTTTTGCTGTGAAAGTTGTATGCAGGAGAGGAAAAAAGAAAACCAAAATAGATGGGACGTGTTTTATGCTTGAGACTGGCTTCTGTTGAAGCATTCATGTTCACAAAAGTAATGAATCTGGCAAACTGACAACTTGGCATTTTTGGCAAAATACAGTAATTTTCTTGTCTTCTGTAGACAGGTCTGACTGAGAAAGTACTATATTGACTCAACTACTGCTGTTTGAAATTTGGCATGTGAAAAACATTAAGCTTTAGAGGAGAATGCAAGCTGTATGTTGATACAATATTTTGGTTTTGGCATGCAAATATACACAGTTGGGCAGTGGCTATAACTGAAGAAAAGGTTGTTTTGAGTTGGGTTGTTAGAATGCTAGGTGAGGGCAATTTTTCTGCGGCTTTTCAGATACTACTTTTTTAGGTTTTTAATTAATTTATAGATCTAATTCTAGTGTAACAAATATTCATTGAGTCTAATAGAAGCAAATTGGGAAACTTTCAACCTTTCCAGAGTTTTTAGTAATTTCTACCTACTGACAATTAGGTATTTATTTATTACGTAGAAGAGTTGATGGTTATATTCCATTGTCCTGGAAGTACTCCTTTCTTTTTCTACTACTGTGGCATAGAAATAAGAATGCATGAACTGCCTTCTTTAATACCACTTATCTTCCTTCTGACAACATTTTCCAAAAGTTTCCTTGTTCTGACTACATATTACAACACGTTTTGGGGGCCCTCTATAGCTCCAACCTTATTTCTCATCCGGACATAAAAATGAGCAATTACAATGTTATCAGGCCTGTCTGCAAGTGCTAGAAGTGACTCTGTACTCCATCATATCATTCATGTTTTTTTCAGTTCATTGCATTTCTAAAGCATATTTTTCCAATGTTGTCAATCTTTTCCTAGTAAAGTTTCAACAAGTTGAAAATGAAATAATACATAAACTTTTCCATCTGGTCATTGTTGCTTTTGTCAAAGAACAAATTAGATTTAGAGAAATCTTTAAAGATGTGTAGTTTTGAAGCTTTTTCTTTTCCGTATTTAAAAATGGACATATTTAATTTACGTTGTATAGTCCCTTTTCAAGGACAAGTATGATGCTAATGAGCCACACATCATAATTCTTCTAATACAAAGAAGTAACAGCTATTTATTAATGTGACAGTATATACCCATTAGATATTAGATATACTAGAATACCTTTGAAAAGAATATTAAACCCAATATTTAAATGCAAATTGAATAAAACATCAATAAAAATGTCATAAAGAATAAGAATGTGGACATAATAACGTTCTTAATTTGATTAGTTACTTTTAACAAAATTTGTAGTTTAGACTGTCTGAATTAGTAAGACTTTGTAAGTCTGAGATTATTTTAAACTAGTAATTTCACACTTTAGTGTATTCTACAGTTTTAGATACACAGTTATTAGTCTTAAGAAAATAAAAAGATGCAGTGCTCCTATTTAACATGAAGAATGTGATTTTGTGAATGTACATTCACAAGCCTTCAAGTCCATTCCAGATTAGCTCTTACAGCTTAAATACCACAGAGGCTCTGTTCTCATATGTTTCTCAGTTCAAGACTCTGCAAGTATTTACAGAATTAGCTTTAGGGGTTGATGAGTCACTTTTACCAGAGATAACATTGAAATTCTTTTTATTTTAGAATATACTTCTCTTTATTCTTAACAGAATTTATTCTTTAATCTATATTTTGCTTAACAACCAGAAGGTGGAAAGTTCAGGTTTTCCACTTATTGAATCAACTTACAATTCGTTGTTACAATCGTGAGTGCAGCTGGGCCACGTAATAGTGCGTTATATTCTTATTGTTACTTAACCAAGAAAGACTGGAAGTTACGCAAGTGTGGTGATTTGAAGGCTTAAAAACAAGAGTAATTTTAGAAGTGGTTTATATCATTATGATGATATTTGTACTCATGTTTGAAAATATCTGGACAGCCTGATTGAGAGGTCACTGTTATTAATGCTATGGTGTTAGGCTGAAGCAATTCTTCTAAGTGCTGAATAAAGGGAAAGAAAAGGAACATTATCCAGGAGTACCTGTGTGTTGAGATAAACAGGTTCAGTATAACACTGAGTCCTTTCCAAAGAGCTGGTGCTCTGCAAGGATGTCAGGAAGAGGTGGTCTAGAAGATGAGAAGAAATTGTGTCATAACAGTGACAAACTGCAACAACTTGGCTAAAAGAGTAACTCAGCTGGAAGCTTTGGACATAACAGAGCTGTGATCACTTCAGCTGGGTACATAAATGGACTCTGCATTTACAGCTGTGCATTAATTTATTCCAATGTCACTTCGTTATAGTAAGAATAACAACCAACCCCTCATCAGCTCACTCAGCCACTCCTATTCAGTGACCCAAAATGTTCTGCTGACTTCAAACAATCCAAGAAATATTTGAGGAAATAGTTCTGTAGGTGTTTATACAGAAATTCACGTTTCAGCTAGGTTTTATGATCGAATGGATCAGTTTCTATGGTTGCTTTCTCTAAGCTGCAATGCATATAATATTCTTTCTTCTTTTTTTTTTTTT
>VXAL01010852.1:75692-87935 GCA_013399475.1 Chauna torquata
TTTATCATTCATATACAGCAATTATTACAATGAAATTCTCTTTGGAGAGAGAAGTTTATGCTTACATGGGGCTTAAATTTAATCATGGCTGGTAGATGTCATTCTTTCCTGCCTCGGAAACAGTTGTGAAATAGACGACTTGGTTTTTTAACAAATAATTAATAATACATTCACTGAGGGAAAAAGTCAACTATAATTTGTAAACAAACTTGATCTTTCAAAGATTCTTACTGTCTCTTACTGTTTTCCACGTAACAATCAATCTATGCAGGCCACAGAAGAAATGGTATTCAGTTCACCCAAGCTAGGATGAGAAGCTACTGGTGTGTGACATCATTTAAAAACATTTCAGAAACAAAAGGAACTGGGAGATTTTGTTTTCAAGTTCAATATATTTGAAGCAATGCTCTTTGTGCACTTTGTCTGAATCATTTTATGCCGGAGAGAAATTTTCCCCTGCATAAAACTAGAAACTGCTTATCTCAGTGGTGAGGAAAGTCTGTGCCTCAAATACAAATGAATAAGTAAACTGACTTCTGAAGAATGCTTCTCTGTGCTTGTAGTGAAGCAGAGTTCTTGGAAGATTGTGAAAGGTGGTTCTTAAAACCCTTTTTTCCCCTTTCATTTACAGTGCAGATGGTGCAAACATTTAATCTAAGCAGAATGCATTGTTAGAATGGTCTAGACAGGCTATGATCAAGAGACCACAAATGGGAACAATTTGGTTTTGAAAACTTTTTATCTGATTACAGGGATAATGACTTGAAAATCAACCTGGCAATTTTGCATGATTAGAAAAGTGATATTCATGTTGATTTCTCATCATGTTTCCAAATGGAAACAGATTTTGGATACGTATTACATATCATTTATCTCATAGATGACTCAGCACATATCAGCTACAATCTCTCAGGTCTTAGCTGCTCCATGCATGAAGCTCTTCTGCTGTTTTGACAGGTAAAGACATATCAAAACCACGTACTAGCCACATTCCCACACCACTGAGTCTATGTGAAGAGCTTAGGAGACCGAAGCCAGATAATGGTATATAATCTTTAAAGTATTCAGATTACATCAAGTCTGATGTTTATGCAAAAATAGACTCCTTAGAGAGCAGCTTTATATTGACATAAGCACTGGTATTTCTTTTACCCAACTGAATGACCATTTAATTCTGAATCCTTTATTTCCACATTGTGCAATTGTATTTATCTCATAAATGTGCTTCTGGCCCTAGACACTGTTTTACTGAAATGAAATAGGTAGAGGCAATCCTGCTGATCTTTTTTTTTTTTTCCTAAATCTCGTTGTATGACTGTTACAAAGAACTGTTGTTGTGACATCTCTTGATTCATAAAGTTTAATGTGGTTATGTTATAAATAAAAATTCTCCGCACTTTTTGCTTTCTTTATAGTCATTGTTTGTAATCCACTTTATGCTGTTCTCAAAACATTTGGTTAAAAAAAATTAGACTGCAGAGAAAGTGGTGTTTATGGGCATCCAGGCCCATTCTTTGAGTGAATTTCAGTCATGGACATGTCTTCATAACACTTATCTGCATCTTGGTCAGAAGATGCACAGTGAGTACAAGGATTCTGTTTTCTCCCCTGTAGCATAAACTAGATATTCAGATAACTTACAGTAAGCCGATGTCTTCTGTTGAAAATAAGAATGAAACCACAAGTGAGAATCAGCTTTTAATGACAAAGCTGATTCAAGTAACAGAAGTTACAGAGACATGGGAGCTCTTAAAGTTACATTTTTCCACTCACAAATTTCAGTCAGTATGTATCTGAAAATTCACTTGCAGGGTAGAAATTCCTGAAATTATTTCACTGGAGCTGTTTTAGTGGCAGAGGCAGGTCACCGGTAGAATTCTTCAAGGATTTGTGCTAGGACCAGTGCTCTTCAAAAGTATTCGCGTATGACTTTATGAAAAGGTGTGAACAATGAGGTGAAAAGGTTTTGATGGCTTTATTGGTTTATTGATTATCCATTGTATTACACAAAAAGGTGGGCTATTAAGCAATTTAAGAAGATTATAGCAAGATGCAAGACACAAGTTTGAGCAATAAAAAGATGAAATTCAATCCAAATAAATGCAAAATCATGCAAATAAGGGGAAAGTCTTAATATCACATTCAAAGTAAGGGCCTCAGAACTGGCCGTTACTATGCAGGAGTGAGAATCTGGGGTTACAGTAGTTCCATGAAAATTTTAGCTCAATATTCACCAAAAAAGTGTTATGAATTACTAGAAAAGAAGTAGGTACAATGCAAAGAACATGATGATAAGGTAAAAATCCATGCTTTATCATGGTAACTGTGGACTATCCTGCTCTGTTACTTCAAAAACAACATAATTTGGTAAAGATGAGGAGGATGATCAAAACCATGGAACAGATTCCATACAAGTAAGTTTGGAGAATTTAGTAATGGGGATGCTTAGAAATCCAGAACTGGTAAATCCTCTGTAAAGGACTCACTGTCCTTTACATTTTGATTGTTCTCCATAGTACAAAGCCCATGGCATTGATTAGGATTTCTGCAAGAGGTTATTAACCTACCTCTGGAATACTTTTTCTCTTGCTAGTTGATTTCATGTGTGCACATCATGTGCACAACCCTCAGGTGTTTGAGGAAGGTTATCATTCATGTTTCTTGTTATTTAATTAATGCATCCTTATTCATTTCACTTTCATTCCATGTTTCTGCTGCTTGTATTTTTCCTTGTTGGGTTACTTTGCTCTGTGGAAATGAAAGGAAAAACTCATACAGAGAAGAGGGCCTGGATCTGCTGGAGGTTGTGGCTGCTCCTAACATGGCTTAACAAGTGGCAATACTACTACAATGAAAAGGTCTGTGAGTGGTGACTAAGAAAATCAAAGAACTTGTTAGTACCCTTAAAGTAGCTATGCAGAAGTCTGCCTGTCTATTGGGGAGTTTAAAAAAAAAAAAAATTTTTTTTAAATTGTGGGGATATAAATTGAAAATGGATGAAAATCATTCCTAGGTTTAAATTCACAAGATTATTTCAATAGGAAAAACTCATTCGCTTTTTCCTTGAACTTTTTTTATGTCTAGAAAATAATTACATAGCTTTAGGCTGCCTATGTGTAGTTGAGAATGAAGTGAAATGCCCATGTATTCTTCTTCCATCTTCTGAAAAATGATAATTTTACAGTTGTTAGAATCCATCTTCTTTCAAAGATATAATGACATGTTTTCCTCTTATCTATCCTTAAAACATTAAATCTTTTATATGAATTGGTTGACAGTTTTTGAAGGATAACCTTTTCAACATCATAAAATAAATGAAAGTGGTGAAGGATTTAGATTCAAAATGCTTTTCCAGTGCACTAATAATTTGATGAGCACTGCTATCATTTTTCTTAAATGGCATTAGATTAAATCTTATTCATCCAGCAAATTCTTTTGAAGAGACTCACCTTTAAAAGTTGATGACACAAACCAGCTTGAAAATGTGATTGTGGTATTTGAAATGCCTTGTCTCTAGAGTCAATTATTTATGATGCATGATGAATATTTTGTATGTTTCCTTACAAGACTTGTTACCATAGTATTATTATTATGAAAACTAAACTTACAAGGACATGATATAGTTCCCTCTCCATAGTAAGATCTTGTCTCTGGTAACTTAGCACATTTTTCTCCAGGCATTCATGTAAACAGCACACAACCATGATGTGAAAGGAAATTGCTTCCAATGCCTCTAAAATTGCTTGCTTGGCTTGAATTAATCTTAATCGAATTTCTGTCTGAGACATTTAAAAACCTTACAGAATCTCATCATTTGAGCACAGCTTTGCTAATTTGATTCTACATTCCAAAGTGACAACAAATTTTGAGACCCTGCAGGGTTGCTGTTGCTGATAATATTTCTATGTGGGCGGCATGAACCACACTGTTCATTAATGTGACATACCTTTATAATGAATGTCCTCGTATAATAGTTAGGGATACAAGTTCATTGTTTTCCTGTTTAACTGTGTTGCGTACTTGTCTAAGGGGCCAAATGTGCAGTCTTGAGAAAGAAAAGCCAAGCAATAACAGTGTATTTATCTTCAGATGTTTAAATTGAGAAGAAAGCAAATTACTAACCTTATAATTGTGATTATTTTTTAATCAAGTTAATCCAAAAATAGATTTACCACAATAGAGAAAAAAAAACACAAAGGACAGAAAGAACCGTATAATATCACCAAATGACTTAGAAATTACTTCAAGTTTTGTAACACGTCAAATCAGTTTCAGATACCTGATCAATTGAATTTTTTCCAGGTGAGGAACTAGATATGAGTTTCCAATTACTAAATTGTGTGTAGTTAACTCTCTTACATATTTCTAAACTTAAAATGTTTAATTGTACAACATTAAAATGTTTAATTGTACAGCACTTATTTTAACTTAATATCCAAGATGTTCCTGAAGATACTTTTAAAAAAAATTAACTTCTCTAATAAATATTGTTCCTATTGATAGCAAGTTGGTCAGAGTGAGCTGCAAACTGTGGATGTTCCTTTTTTGCAATAAGAATAAAATGTGGTTAAAATAATAATCTGTCTCATTAGAGTTCAAAGGGAAAAAGCTCGCTGAATTAGTACTGTGTTAAAATAAGAGTTGCCTAAGTGTGCTGCCTAGTAATAAAGCATATAGAATCATCCATAATGAAACAGCCTATATATACTGAGATTTGAGGTGCCAGGTCTAAATTTGGATTTTCTGGTTTCTGCACTGATTGTTCATCCAAAGAGCAGTGAAGATTCTGTAGTGTTCTTTCTGTAAAACAGATTCTACTTGCTGTAATATCTAATATGGAGCAAAGCTGACAGCAACAAGCAGCATATTTTCCTTGACTTTGCCATATATTTTGTCACCTGCGGTATATCCTATCACAGATTAATATTATGTATTGTAAGCATCCTAATGCAGCCAGAAAGTCAGATGTGCAGTTGTAGTTAAACATGTTATTTTTTATTCTGTTACCTACCTATCTCTTAATTGCTTGTAATACATGAATTTTGCAGCTTTGTGGTTAGAATTAAATTTTCCCCCTAAAAAAGTATGGCAAAGTAAATATGTTTTTAGAGAGATTTTCTCTAAATGTCAGACTCGCATGCAATGTATTATATTCCTCAGTGCATTTATACTGTTTTAATAGGTACGCTTAGCAATGATTAATAATTTCATTCAGATAATTAAAGGGAGAACACTCTTTAAACAATGCAGCTACCTTAAGTATGTGTCCATATATATATATATGTTTTAAAATCACAGAAAAAAGCTGTGCTATTTAAAGGCAGACTTGCTTTTTAATGTACATTTTCTCACTGTAGCTGGGGAAAGGTCTCACTGATTTCAACGGTAATATAGGAGTGGCAGTTCCTGAAGTTCCTCTAACAGTTTTCTAGTCCTGTTTTCTCTGTGTTCCTTTTTCATGAAGCAACCAGCTTTTCACCTGCTGCGTTATATGGAGTTATGTTCTTCACCACGCATCATTGTAATGAGATATTTTTCTATAAAGCAATATCCAGTCTCTTCTTACTATATGCCACATAGTAAGAAATCCACAGGGATTCCTTAATTTTGATGAGCCCGTTATTTTGCTGTTATCTTCATTTTTTTTTCAGTATGTTACTAAGCTAGCAGTTCCTCTGAGTGAGTGAAAAATGCTGCTTATGTTTTATGACTTTATTACTTTTTTATGTAATCTGTTCTACACAATTTCTCTTAACTTTATTCCTGTTGACCCTGCAAAGACAGATTTAACACCATACAGTTTGACTGTAGTACTCTGGTAGTTTTTCAGTAAGGTGCTTGTTCTGTAGCCTGCATTGACTTCAGTAACCTTCTGTGACCCCAGTATCTGCAGAGAATGAACTGAGAAAACTGAGTAAATCTCCGCTTGGCTTATCATACTCACTTCTCAGACTTGAGAAGGTGTTTTTAAGTGCTATGTAGTGATGTCTAGAGAAGAGGTGACCTTTGAGGACTGGAAAGAAAAAAGCCAGGAAAACCACTATGGTNAAAAGAACTGAGAGAAGGTCATGGTGGCTTCTAGATATGTACTCTTGCTATGAATTACAGGGCATTGCTTGCATGTGGTGGACCTCAGAAGAGGTGCAGATTCTACAAGTGGGGCTGTTAAAATAATTTGTGGAAAAACAAAAACATCTTTTGTTCCTTTGTGGGTTTTACTACATTGGGAAATGCTCTGAGTCTCTCTTCTGCATCTTGAAGAACAGATGTTAACTGCGAGAACAATGAAATATTACTCTGTTTTGAACAGAAATACTGTAATTGTTTACATAGGTGACCTTGCTATCCTTTATTGAACTACCTACTTGCATGAGAATGTTCTACAGTGGAAGAAACCTAAACTATAGAAAAATTCAGATGTAAATTTCATTACATTTCTTAGTCACTAAATTAACTGAGCTGAGTGAAGAGAGGTGACTGCACAGATTGTTTATGACTGCATTTCAAGTCACTACTAAATCATTCTTGAGAAGTTAGCTTTGTGCTTCTTGATATGTAAATCAGCCAGATATGCTTTCTTATTTGCAATTCCCTGCTGTGTTTGGTAACTGACAAAATAACTTCACACATGGGCTGACATAGGAGGTCTGTCTGTAAGACTGAAAACAAATGTACAAAAGTAATACCTCATAAACCTGAGAAATGAGGAGTGGGTTGTAATTCTCCATTTCGTTCTTCTACACTCTTGTAGAAGTGCCAGGTGACAGTAGCAGAAGTGCTCTCCACTTGCAGGAATAGCTCCATATTCTGTGGCCCAGCGCAGGCTTGTAAGGCCAGTTCGTAACCTGGATAAACTAAAATGTAGTTCTTTTTTCTTACGGAGCACCTGTTGTCTTTCAAATACTTTTCTGCAATCCTGAAAAACTTCTGTGGTTTGAAGAATGTATTTGAATGAGTTCCTCAGGATCACTTGCCTACATCATTACAACTAATTTTCTAGTTTCTGGATTTTCTAATCCCACTGGCCACAATGTGACTCCTACCTTTACGAGTATTTGTCTATAGGAACGACTAATTAGAGGATTATGTTGTCTGCAATAGAAGGTTAATTTTACTTTTGCAGATTACTCTGAATGCCAGAATGTGGTGGATAGCTTCAGAAAGAGTACAAAACAAATCTTGCCTCAGAATCACACTTTTGGTGCTGGTTGTATTTTGCTCAATGTAGACTGAGTCACAGGCTGGTCAAGCCTCTTCACTGAAGGAGGCTGGGTACCATTTTTACTACTGTCTTCTTGCAGTGCAGCCAGGTGTAGTAGCTTTTTGACCTATGCAACTGGCTGTGTTCAGGAACAGGTGAAAGACCCCTGCTTGCAAAGTTCTGAGCTGTGAGCCATCTGGAACCATTCAGTTCCTGGGCTGTGTGTGCTCCTCAAACAGCACTCATTGCCATCTCTGTCAGAGCAATGATGGTGGGCTGGAGAGAATCACCTTGGGCACTGGCAGGGTACACCCACTTGAGCTATAATGAAATATGCCATCCATTTTCCAGCTGTTGTGTCTTATTGCCACTTCTGTGTGGTCTTCTACTTTTGTCATCCCCTCTGTAGCTCCTGTAGCACCGTCAGGTGAATGAAAAGAGTGAATTTTGTTTGTTTCTTCTCCACTATGCAGGTAAATAGGAGCTGTGATGAGATGCGAGTACTGCTTCTAAGTTCATTTGAAATAAATTCTCAATATTGGAAATGTTTATTTATGTGAGTATTATTGGCTATCGTTTTAATTAGAGGAAAAAATATGTCTTTAAACCTGTTACTAGTCTCTTTAAAGCTGCAATCTTCATAAGCAGAAATATATATGTAGCTGGGTTTGTTGCCTCCTATTATCTTAGGTCTGTAAAATCCCCATAAAAGAATTTGAACTATATATATATTTTTTTCTTCTCAGTCCTGATTTAGGAACAATTCAGGGTCTTGACTCTGCCCAGTTGTTTGTGATAGCTCAGTTATGACAGAACATACATTAGCCTGCTTTTCCGAGCAAATGCACAGACTTAAGCATAATTTGTTCTATGAGTCTTATCCTTTTTTGGAAATTGATACAGATTTAACTGAAAAAAAAAAAAAGACAAAAAGACAAAAATGTCTTCAGGTCAAAGTTAGCATTCTTACTGGGTAGAATGAAACCCTTATTGGACTGCATACTGCTGAAGATTCAGTGCAGTAAAGTTTACCCTGGTTACTGGATTTCTACTACTTGGCATAAAAATTTATAAATTGAGGCATATCTAAATAAAAATTAACTAGAGTACTCAAGAACACAAAAAAAAGGTCCGAGTAGATATGAACTATGATTCAGTCAGACTTTTTTTATTTTGCCAAAATTGTTGAAAAGTATTTATGTGACTTGTCCACACCCTGCTAAACTTTTTAACAAAGATTTGCAGGGATACTGTACTCTAGGTTGATAACACTTTTTTCAAACAACAGTGTTGTACCCAGCAGCAGTAGCTCACTTGTCTTTGAAAATTGCCTTTATTGCTTGCTACGATGCAGTGACTGGTTGGACCGTGACAAATGGGCTTGCTGCTGCTGTTGTGAATGAATGCTTTGAAGTTCCTTATGCCCTTTTAAAGCTGACAGACCTGATCTTTTTTTTAATTATTTCTTTTTTTTTTTTTAAAGGAAGGTTGGATTTTATAATATCACATCTAGCTCTAAATGCTTTCAACCTAGCCATGTCTCAGCCTTTTCACATTCTTCAGTCTCCAAAATTTCAAATGACTACTGCCAGTTTAGCAGTAATAGCAATTTCCTCCACATTAGGTGTCCCCACCATTGTTCTTTCTTTTTTTCTTTTTTTGGAATTTTATTTTGATTTGTATGTATATTTTTTTTAGTCTCTTCCTGCCAAAAGTTAACAAGCAGAAACTTCAGCTAACATTATGGCCAATGCTTGGAATGCTCTAAGAGTGGCAATCACCGTTGTGGCAGTGAATTTCTACTGACTGCTGACCTTCTGAATTTGGTCTGAAAGTTTATGGTAATAAGTGGTTTTGCATATATTACAGAATTTTATGGAGTTGTAACAAGGCCAGTGGTCCACCCCATGTCCTACATTCCTCAGGGGTGTAATCAGCTTGTTTAGGTAGCAATAGTAGTCCTGTGTACAAGTGGAAGAAGGGACTGGCTCATAACAGCCTCTTCATAATCCGTTTTCACTCTATATTTCTTCCTTTTCCCTCTTATCTGATACTGGTATTTTGATGCCTGTATCAAAAATAGTAGGGAAGAGAATATAAGAAAAGCAGCTGAGCAAAGTAGAGATGGTTGGAACTTTTTGGATAGTATAAATGGTGCTGTCATACACTGATCTAAATATCAAGTGGGAGCAGTCTACACCTTCTCTCAAAAACAGCACAGCTGGGAGAATTCCAGGAATCACATTCTCTCCTTCAGGAGACAGTTAAACCAGAGTGTGCTCCCTGTATTAGTCACAAGATAGGCTGCATTTTAAGGGCACTCATCTAGATAGCGATCCTCATTTTTTAAAGCTGTTGGTGCTGAGAGACAGCACCCTGATCCATTCTGCATATTATTCAGTTCAAAGTATTATATTTGTTTTAGGATGGTGCATGAAGACGCAGAAAGATTCAAAATATTTTTTCAGTCAGGAGAATGTTTCTATTCACTTGCTCCTTCAGCTCGTATACAGTATTTTGCATATTTGGTAGTAGTAGTAAAGTCTGCTGCGACTTAGAATCATACAAAAGTTCAGGTTAGCACAGATGTCTGGATCTTGTCTAGCCACACCACAGAAGGAAGCAGGGCTAACTTGCAGTTGTCCATCCATTTATCTGGTTGAGTTTTGAGTATCTCCAGGAACTGGGAGTTCTACAACTTCTTTTGGAAAATGTTCCAGTGCTTAAACATTCTGTGACTTTTTTTTTTCCCACCCAAATTTCTCTTGATGAAGCTAGTAGCTGTTGTCTCCTGTCCTTTCCAGGAGAGGAGCTTGTTTTGCTATTATCTGCAACTTTCCTTTACATAATGGAAGGCACCAATTGCATTCTCCTTTATCCTTTTCTTCTCCAGGCTGTAAAACCTCAGTTCTCCAAACCTCTTCTCACTAACCCTTTTGGATTCCTTCTGTCCATTCAGTCATGCCAAACATAGTCAGAAAAAATAAAATCAAACCAGTCTGTATTTACTTGATCTAGTACGATAGTTATACAACTCTGCTGTATATTTTTCTTATTTTGATTATATGTGAGGTAGAATGTTATAAAATGAGTTATGACCTACCTGGGAATAAAACCTAAGCTTCTGGCTACTGACTAAAGTGTTCTGACAGATAAGCTATGAGTCCAACTAGGTTTTAATGCCAAGTCAACCATTGTGTGGAAATTTTTTTAATTTTGCAACAGGGATTTTTCATTAAACTTGGGCAGCTCAAGGGTCTTTCTTACCTTTGGGTATCTGGGCTGGTGAGCCTTAGAACTGCAATGCTCTGAACCTGTCATATTCTACCACAGTTGTGGGGTAGTCGATGTACTCTGCCTTTCTACTTTTAGGAAAGAAAGTGACATAATCTGTTGAAAAATAAGAGATTGTCATATTTTCTCAAACCTGCTCTTCAAACTGTAAGCAAGTTTTTTTTCTGTTGCTGGCTTAGTTTAGTTTTTCAGGGTTCTACAGTTTTGTCCTGAGGAAGCTTCTGAATTATTCGCTGGCTGTACTCCAAACATGACAATGATAGTTGTCCACCATTGCTCTTGCATAGGAGCTAAGAATTATGTAGGACCTAGGTACCATTGCATTAGACACCATGTTTTCCCTTGGTGGTTTCCTTCTCACTTTTTTTCAAATGTTCCTCCTCCTTCTTATGCATTTTACTTGGTATTAACTTGGAAGTGGTCACTTCCTGACTGATGGGATGCTTCACTTGTATCAGATCTTAATTTCAGATAAGTGATGTAAGTGAGCTCTTTGGGTCTTTATGTTGATTTTCATGTCTGATACTTGTTTCACTACACAATGGCTTGTGCATCTATGAATTCACTGTTTACAGGTTAATTCTTATACAAAAGCTTCCACCATACCCTTGCACTCAACTAAAAAACTTGGCCAATTTAATTAAAACGAAAAACATTAAAATGCCTCTTACTAGAATGGATATTATGAGTATTGAAATATGTGCGAAGTTTTTATTAATTTTAAAAGTTCAAAATTTGATTATGATGACATTTTTTTCTGTTTAAAAATCTGAATTGCAATGAACTTTTAACATTTTAATGACAATACATTTTTGCTATGGAGTTTCCAGTTAAGTAGAAATCTAATTTCGATATTAAAGATGCAGAATTCCTGTCGCAAATTATTGTAGATTTCTTTAAAGGAAAGAAAGATCCTTTCTGAATAGAGTTGAAAGAATAAAGGAAGTAAGCTTGGGGTTGCAGGCTGAGCAGTTTTATGTTCTCTCCTGGTCTGTGACACCAGGGAAGTTGCTTTTCTTTCAGTGTCTCTGCTTGTCCACCTGATAAGTTTAAATAACAACACAGAAATGCTTCTTATGTTTGCTGGTGAACTAATTTGCTTGTATCTATAAACAGCTTAAAATACTGCATTTCACTATATAAAATACCATATACTATGTATTCTTGACAACTGCATAGTCACAGCCATAAAATATGTTTTTTCTACAAAGGAAAAAAATCTTTACTGATTATTTTAACCATGATATATGCGATAAACTAGTTTGAGTTATATTAAATGTCATAATCTAACTGTCCAATAATATGTTGTCTAGGTACTCTTCAACAGACTTCTTGTTTCATTAGGACAATACCTTTTATTTTTCAGTGAGTTTATCCTCAGAGATGAGAGCAATATAGGAAATTGGAAAAATTGCATCTGAATGAGAAATTTTTGATTCACATTTCAAGTTTCTGGAGTTCTTTCTCCAACTTAGGCATTTTGTAAAATTGCACAATTACTTTCCCCATGACTGACATCATCTAAGTTTCCTTGCTATGAAAATGTAATCATCATCTCATCAACATCAGTATTACTCAGAAAATTCACTGCAAGTGCTATAAGTTCCTTTTAACTTTAAAGCCTGCAGCACTTTCATATTAATTGTTCATTATTATACGTACCTGATGTCATCTCTTTTAAAGTACCTATTTTCCTGTTTATAATACCTTTCTCCTCAGTCTTTGCGTGTGTGTATGTGTATATATAT
>VXAL01010853.1:7289-35070 GCA_013399475.1 Chauna torquata
CATTATTTTAGAATTGCCTCCACATTCCTGGATATGTGTTCTGAAAAGGAAGCCAACAACAAATCTAACGCAAAGCCCCTGATCCCTGATATGTGTGAAGATCTTTCCACTGAGTGCATTAAGCCTTAGATCAATCCCGTTAGAGAAAGGTGCGTGCCTTTGCTTTACACATTTATGCCAAGTCATAGTTTCCTAAATGTTGCCTTTGTTTTAGAAAATATGTCAGAGGTCTGGCTTGGGAGGTGGAGATTTGTCCAGATGCCATTCTGTTCAAGACATAGCCAGGAAAATCCTGAATGAGCTCCAGGAAGAGAGAATATTGCCAAGACACTAGCTGGAGCAGGAGGTTCCAATTTGTTTGGACACTATGTAATGCGTACACGAGAGCTTCTGAGGGAGCAGGAAAAAGGGAAAAAACATAAGATACTCTAGGATTAGTGAATATAATGTTTACTTTTGTCTATTTGAACATTTTGGCTCCATTAAAATATGAGATGGATCCTTTTAAACAGAGTGCTTCCTGCATTGGTGATGGTGTACAGTACTCAGGCTGGTGTAAGGTTTTGGGTATCTTCACAACCTGTTTGCAAGAAAAGAAGGCAGATGCATTTATACCCCAAACCAGAAAAGTGGTTACTTAGAGCTGATCGAGGTATATAGCTATGTAGTGATGGTCTGCATAGTTCAGAGCTGGTTAACTAGATCTAGCAGGACGAATTTTCCTAATGCAGGTTTGGAGCCCATGGAAGTAACATGGGTGTTGTGGTCCAGGATGTAGGGAAAGAGTGGTAAAAGGTGGGCAGAACAATGTTAACTTCTGGCAATAGCCAATCTAAAAACACTTTTCTTCTAGGCCCTTCTATAGTCAAAAGAAAGCACTAAGCATCTCAGAGGATTGTTAATTCCCTTCTAAAACGATCAGGATGCATGAGGAATATCACTTTATAGCCCATTAATTTTTTAGTTTCTGTAAGTAAGTGAAACTTTAACATCTTTCTTAGATTAGGCAGACAAGTTGAAAATGGTCAAAGTTAGCCTTTGAGACAGTCTCTATTTGAATGTACAAGGTATAATTAGCTCACTTTTTTTCTCCCAGACATTTTCATATTTCACTATAATCATCCACTATGATCTAATACATGTAGATATTAGAAGTACTTCTATAAAAGGTAAGTATTATACAGCACACATAAAGTCTATGCAATTTGTTCTGGAGCCTTTAAAAAAAAGAGTTTTGAAGAGCTTTCAAAGAAAATGTATGGCTAAATATATCTAGTGAGCCCTATTTATCACAAATATACTGTACAAGTGGGGTAGTAGGAAAGGAAGGGATGAGGGGGGTGGGTAACTATATTGACCGCATGAAAGGATGTTACTAACTGTATGACTGAATATAATGTTAATATAATAAACACCATGTGATCAAATTCATTGTTCAGAAATGTGACATAATGAAAATTGGAGTATATTTCTCTCATCTGTATGTGTATTGCCAAAGGGGGTCTAAAATAGCTGCTGTGTCACCCAGGAAAGGAAAAAGTGAAAAAGTTTTTAGTTTGCTCAGAAGCAATTTTGAAAGCAGATAGAATATAGGAAACTATCAGAAAAGAGCAGAGAGGAGCCAGGGGTGGGCAGCTGTCAACTCTCTGATGTTCTTGAACTCAGAATATTGCATCTGGTGCTGCAAAGAAGGTGTTGCTAAATTAAGAAAAATATAGTAAAAGCAGCAGGGATGACAAAAGATTATAAAAGACAAATCTGAGTAAAACAAGATAGCAGTGATATCTCTATTCACATGGAAAAGACACATGCCATGCCATTCTGAAACCTTAAACTTGAATATAATCTGGTTAATATTGGAATGAAGTACCGCTCAGTGTAATGGTTGCAAGCAGAACCCAAATGAAAAAGCTGTAGAGGGGAAAATAAAAATTCTGCGGAAAGGAAAAAGGAAAAAGGAAAATGAAAAGGAAAAGGAAAAGGAAAAGGAAAAGGAAAAGGAAAAGGAAAAGGAAAAGAAAAAGGAAAAGAAAAAGAAAAAAAAGAAAACGAAAAAGAAAAAGAAAAAAAAGAAAAAGAAAAAGAAAAAAAAAAAGAAAAAGAAAAAGAAAAAGAAAAAGAAAAAGAAAAGAAAAAAGAAAAAGAAAAAGAAAAAGAAAAAGAAAAAGAAAAAAGAAAAAGAAAAAGAAAAAGAAAAAGAAAAAGAAAAAGAAAAAGAAAAAAAAAGAAAAAAAGAAAGAAAAACAGGGAAAAAAGAAGAAAGAAAAAAAGAAAAAAATGTAGATTTTTTTTTTGGGGGGGTGACTGAGGGTAATCTGAGAACTACCTTCATACTTTACCTATCTCTCTGATTAAACTTCTAATCTTCATAACCTGAATCAAGAAGGAAGTAAAGAATAAATTGTGTAGTAATTGTAATTTTGTCACAGTACAGTAGCTGTGCTGAGCACCTGCAAATCTGTCATTCCTGAGACAGAGTGTTATTGTCAAGCAGATAGGATACAAGGAATGGATTTTGTAGAATACTGAGGAAATAAAAGACGAACAGGGAAGGCTGTAAAAAGAAGCTGAACATGCTCAAAAGTACATTTAAAAAAATTTTTGATCATCTTTGCACTGATTTTCAAATGTAGACTCACTATTTTAACTCTTCATCACGCATGCTAAATGCTTGAACATTGCACATATACCAATAATTAAACAATGGATACCAAAATTCTGTTGTTTTTTTTTTTTTTTTTCCCNTAACTTGTATTATGCATTTAAACTCTTGCCCTGTCTGTGTATATGTTTTTCTTCAAATGGCCACTTAACTTGAATTTAGCCTTGACCTCTTTATGTGATTTCAGTATTTCATTTATCTAGCTGCAATGAATCTTGCACTAAAAGGGACACAGTCTGCAGAAATATAAAATCTTATGAACTCCAGATAGAATACAAACAGTCTAGCTTGCAACAAATTGCTGTTTTCATGAGGGTTAGGAATAGAGCTTGAGGTTAAGAATTTTGTGACTTTTGGTGATATTCTTCAATGATTTTTCTCAATGGAAGTGATGTACTGGTGATATTTTGTCTACTGCAAGTTCATTTTTGGAGACTTTAAGACAGCTTGTATGAATCTACATGTGGGAAGTTATAGCTGCAGAGAAGTAAAATGTTACAGATGATCACTTAAGACTTAGTAACAGCCTTTGATAATATTAGGTAACCTCCTGGAAATATTATTTTTGCATAACCCTCGCTGAATCTTCAAAACATCCTATGTGTGTTTGAATAGACGAAGAGTCTTGGCAACTTGGATGATGAAGTCTTCAGGAAAGGGTTATTTCTAGAGTATGGAACAACGAAGCCCTGATTCTGTCCAGTGTATCTGCATGTTACTGTAATGCAAACAACAGTAAGTTAAATGAATGCCTGCCCTTGTAAATGCTGTGTTTCTAGCTGAAAATGTAACAATAGATTAAAAGTGCCATTCAGGATGCTGACTCTTCCTCTTACTAGAAGAATTGTCAAGCGATCACACAACAATTTGTGGCACAATTGAGTTATTAAAAAAGACACAGATTTAAGTAGGAAGTTATGTGAATGGCATTATAGCCAGGGTCAAGTAAGAAGCAGAAGGGCTGACAAGTGCCGCGTCTGCACTGTCCTGCTTGGGAAGAATACTGTTTCCTCTTGCTCACCGTGGCCCACCCAGCCAACAGTGTTGCTTCTCACCCAGTACATTCTGGGAGTGAGATGACGTCATGACTTGTCCACTCAATTCAAGCCAGCTAATTGCTTATAATCAAGAGGAGTTCTTTTAGCTCCAAAGACAGAGGTTTGCACTTCAAGTCTTAGCATGTAGATTCAGGAGAAAATGGTGTCTGAGAAAATAATTCAAAAGGCAGAGAAAGAGCGAAAAGAGGAAGAATCACTGACTGAGTAGAATTTAAGACATAAAATTTGAATAGGAACAAGGAAAAATAGGAGCATAAACAGAAACAAAATTATGTCTGGGACATAAGGAAAGGGAAACGGGGTAAGTGAACAGAAAAAGAAAATAGTATAAAAGGCCTGAGTGCTGTCATATATTGAAAATGATGTAAAATGCCTTAAAAATGATCATAGCCCAGAGTTTACTCAGTTAGACAAGGAAGCAAAAGGCCAATGCAGGGATCCAGGTCAGGAAGCTGTGATGAGATCTGGGCAGAGATTAGATGAATCTGAGCCCATTCAGTCAAACCACCAATACCTCTTGGAGACTGAGTTGAACTTGGAACAAGCTGCAAACCTCAAGTTTTTCAGTTTGGTTCCAAAATAAGACTTGGCAACTCTAAATAGGAAAGCATTTATTTTCTTCACTGCACCTACCAGGGAAAATTCAAAATGCAGAGGCCAGAACATGGCAATTTTGAAGGGCAGTTGGTCAGTAGAAAAACAGGGTAAGTCTGGGAAAAACTGCAACCAGAAAGGGTCAAAATAAGAAACCTCTATAGGAACCCAAGTAGTAACAGGCCACTAAATTATGAATGGAGAGAAAGAAGTAAATGTTATGTTAAAGAAACTGAACTTCCTGTGCTTTTAAGTTGTGGTCATAGCAAAATCTGGACTTACTAAATAGGTTGTATTTGCCTTGTAGGGTTCCACGACATAAATAAAATGACACATGTAAAATGCCACTCTGAAATGTGAAATTATTGTAGAATGAGAATTTGAACAATGAGAAACAGCTTCCTTTTCCATTTGAAATTTCCTGTGTAAAAAGACCTTGAGATTTGCTTCAGTTTTGTCTTCTTTAACTGTACTATATAAATAGGGTAAATGTTTATAATCAAAGTTTCTGATTTTCTAAACTTCAGCAGCTTCACATATGCAAAATTTGTAAAGTAGGGTGAAGGAAGAATTATACATTAAGATTTTTATTTACAGAAATAGCAATATCATCACTTACAGGACCAAAAGAATTTTCCCCTGATGACATCAAAGAAGCAGATCTTCAAAGAGAAGGAAAATTCCTATATGTAGTAATACTGAGGAAATCCCAATTCTTAGCTTGCAGAGTTAAGCAGAGCTGTGCTACTTTAGAATAGTGAGAAACTGGTCAGTAATTTTTCTCTCCCTTTGCAGCTTTCTGTCCTGTAAGAATTACAGAAAAGTACATTACTGTTGAAAAATACATAAACCCCTACTGAAGTATGCATTTTACGACATTTAACTAAGCTTGTGGAAGTCCCACCATGTAATATAATAAAAACTACTATTTGTTCTGCATTTGGCATCCATAAATCTCAAATCACCTTTCTGGAGGGCAGTATCATTGCCTTTTGACAGACTGGGAGACTAAGTAGTAATAAAAGGAAGCAATACACCCAGCATTACCCCAGAATTCACCAGCTTCCATAGTTTGGAAATTGTATCAAAAAACAAAAGACAAAAAAGCAGAAGTTAGGCTGTGGAGTAATTTAAAGGCCTTTCTGTCTTCGGAATTATTCAGAGGATTTCTGAAACTTTGTGGTAGGGGTAGAGGGTGATACGTGCAAGTTTGGACCAAGAAAAAAGGCTCTGCTGCACTGAGCAGTCTAGACCCATCCTATTAGTCTGGATTTCAGCCACTTCCACAGAAAAGAAATGTTTAACAGGAGCTACTGAAGGAGGAGGAGGGGGAGGATTAGATACATGAATCCTAAAACATACCAACCTGCTTTGTATACTTTTTCACTCTCTTAAATATGAGGTTTGGGTTTCTTGATGCAATTGGTTTGCAGCAACAGCACTGCAATCCAAGTTTATCAGCACTGCTAAGAAACACGGTAATAAGTCACTACAGAAATATTTATTACCTACTGGTAACTGCTGGTAATTGCTGAAAAAACAAGCCGAAAGACATGTCTATGCTCTTGCTGGAACGACTCACCATGATGTAATTCCCTAAGCACCTCCACTAGGAGACAGTAGTAAAAAACTATGAACATATTCGCCCTGTTAACATTCCTTCCTTCTCTCTTTAACATAGCTGAAAAAAATAGCAATGTGTGCTCATAAATTCTCTAAAAAACAAAATCAGTTGTTTCACATGGGCATAGCAATGCAGGAGGACATTTTGGGAAGTCCTGTTATCTATAAACATACTGCAATTTTTTCACATTCTTTTGTCAAGGACTTTAATTCACAAACATTCTTCATTTAGTATTTCAAGGCATTAATATGGAAATGGGTCCAATTCTGCAACCTCTGTGGATGTCTAGCCGATAAAAAGCCTCTAGTAGAGTAATACTAAGACTCTGATTTTCATATTCAGCCCTACCTGGGAAATCTCTGAATGACTTAATACATGCTTTCAGAAATAAGAATTGACTAAAGCTTAGGTAGCAGTTTCGCGAACCCCTGTGAGCCAATGTCACAGCCCACCACCAGCATGGGAAGTCCCACCATACCCAGAACACATGCCCTCACTCACCCCAGTCAGGGGATGGGTGGCCGGGGGGGTGGTTGTGGTGGCAACTCCTGGTTTTGGCACTGCCTAAACATTAGATTGGCTGAGATTTAGGTTAAATCATAGCCTCAGAACCTGGTCTGTTACCTCTTATAGGCAAACGTCCTAACTGGGCAAGAAGTTGTTAATTCCCAACCTTCTTTTCCCCTCCTCTCCCTTTAGAGCATACTTAACAAATCTCTGCTCATCTGGCTAGTTTCAAACCCGTGTTTATACCAACTGGTTAGTTTAAGTCTATTAGCTCGCAGACCATTTAGACCATCTGGTTTTCCTCCAGGTTTTCCTAGACCCCTGACCCCAACGATCTCTGCATTTGAAGTTCATCCATGTCTGAAGTAACTGTTTTTAGAGGTGACAATCCTAATTATCACTCACTGCTGTGGGCATGGTCCCAGATCATGCAATGTGGTTATGTGATGCGTGTGTATCTTTTTCCATCCACCACATCCTGACACATTTAAGTCAGGGCTATGCAATACCTATTATACATGATGCAGTGTTAGGGAACATTCACATTCTTTAAACCACAAAAAGAATCTTGAGTTCTAGCACAATTTATATTTGCCTACATTATTTATCTAACTACAAAACTTTCATCTTTTTTTCCAGGAATAGTCTCACAATAGAGAGTGTCTGGATTTGATTTCTAGGGATTATTGCTAAAATTCTCATGTGACACCACCTCAGGTCCTCCCCCAGAAACCTGGGAAATAAATTGCCCTATCTGGGTGTTCAGAATGAGAAATACTTCCTCATTTAAAAACCATAAGTTTGCATGAAGGGAGTTAAATGAACAGGGTTCTGTTTGGGGGAGACCTTCTGAAACATTGACTTGGGAAAACTAAATAATGAGCAGTAGGTGAGGCTGCTATCCCCAAGGCCCAGCCCTGAACCTGAACTCTTAATACAGCAGCAAGGAGCAGCCAAAGTCACAGGCACTGTCCTCCCCCCTCCAGTTAGATCCAGCTCGCACAACCCACTAACCAGGCTTAGAAAACAATCTGGGGACAGTTTCATCTCCCAGCCCAAGTTGGCAGCACTTACTTTGTAGTAGCGTGTGAGCTATACGGGGTCCTCAAGGACAAGTCATTGCTCAACAGGCAGGTTAGGAGTGGATAGTGGTTAGGATGAGTTGTTCTGGCAATATAGCAGTCTGCTTTCCAACATCCCATTTTCTCTCCCTTTAAGATTTATGCATCCTTCTCCCCACAAATTCAGCACTTCTGAAAACAAGCAGATCTGCTGGATATAAATGCATTCACTCAGCATATACCCTGCAGTTCTGGTACTGCCAGGTGTAGCTGGGTCTAACACTCATACATACTCACTCACTCGCTCTAGGGTAGTAGAGAGATGTATGATGTAGGCATCCCTGTCACTGATTTCAGAGAGTGACTGCCAAGCCTCTGACACTACCCTCTTAAGGTGTGCATAGCTTTTATGAGCATTTCTACCCTTCCTAGACAAATAGACCCACCTTCTGTTGCCAGAGAAGGCATAATAGTAAAATCCTTAGGATGAAAACCATCCAGGTGAGCTCCATTGCTCCGCAGACAACTCACTGAGCCTTTTCCAGTTGCCACTTCCTCTCCTCTTGCCTTCCCATGATAGTCACAGTTTTGCCACCAGTATGCTACCAGAGCACCAGACCCCCCTGATATATCATTAGTCCAAAGGAGAAGCTCTTACTATTTCTTGAGCTTTTTTTAAGAGAGGAATCACAGGCATTCTATGGGAAATATTGATGGAACACTAGTTTCTCTTTTTAACAAAATACTAAAATCATTTAGTTTGCAGATATGCAAGTTGTTACCTGAATCATTTCACTTAGGGAAGGACATGGCCACAAATTCTAAAAATATTCTGTTCTATTATTGCTTTTCATATTCTGCCTATATTTTCCTGAAGAAGGCAACTTTTTTTACATCCAGTAACTCAGGTAAATCTCAGTATAATTATATGTGAAAGAAAAAGCTCCTTTCTAGCCTAGGAGCTTTCTTTTGCTGAAAACCAAAGAGTTTTTGCCAAAAAGAAAAAAAAAAGTGAGAATATTTCCATACAAGGTCACAGTTACCTAAATAAATCACGGCCAGCTTCATGCTCCAGACTCTATTTATATTTTGAGCCAGGGAACATCTGTTTAATAGTGGGTGGTCATGTAACAGTTTCATAGACAACAGAACCATCCTAACATGGTTGAAGATGTCAGAAAAGGAGTTATTCTGAAGTCAGTGAAGTTGTAGAGATGTAAATGGAAGGAGAATCATCCCCACCATTCTGGAAGGTTCTCTTTGCAGAAGTCAAATAAAACTACTTGCCAGGAAGTACATGAATTAAGACATTTGCCAGGAAAGTTCTTATTTAAAATAAAAAGGACAAGCCAGTACCTTATGGCAGTTCCTCAATAATAGCTGCAGTAACTTCTGCATATATAGATAAGAAAGACGTGAGATATGTTAACATTTTCTGAAGGTAACAGGGCACCGTCTGCTGCTGACTAACAACGGTTGGAAGAGGAGTGCAGAGAAGGCACAGATCCTGCTACTTTTTACCTGTGCTTTACACAGGTTAGTCACTTTGGTAAAGAATTCACACAGAAAATGACAAGTCTAGAATTTTAGATGTGAACTGGACTTTTGGAAGGATTTAGAGGGTCTGAGATGTTTGACTCTATAGTGGAATCCATACCTAGGAGTGGCATGGAGCTAACTGAGACCACAGACATTATTAGAGCTAAACTGTATTATTCTCCCCAGTCTGTTGTCCACAGGCTGCTGCCACTGTAGACCCATCTGACTTTATTGACTTTTGAGTGAGCCGTGGGCAATTACACCTCTCTGAAGCCTGAAGTCAGTTTTCAACGGCACCCGAGGATCCAGGAACACCCAGCATGCTGAGTAAGATGCCACAGAAAATGGGAGAAGTGGTCATTGTCAAATTCCTCTTCTGTGTATTTGTGGTGCTTTAAGACAGATTACATATCTTCTTTCATTTAGATCCTTTCCCTGAAAGTGTTTGTCTACTGATTTCTTTTCAGAAGGTCAGAGAAGGCAGGTGAAAGGCAGAAATGACACCTTTAATGGAGCTGCCTTTAACTGTAAAATATTTCTGTTGAAGCCCTCTTCTGGAATATAAATATCCTGATCCTTGGTCCAGTTCTTTCTCTTCCTGAGGGGATCAAACCTAGCTTTGCCTCCTGTTAAAGACCGTGTATTTTTCATTAAACTGTCTTTGAATAAACAGTCGGGTAAATAGAATAAGAGACATTTTCCATCTCTCTTGTCTCAGGTGAGCGTCCCAACTACCAGCCTAAACAGCGTAGCTCTCCCATGCTACAGCAGAGACAGGGAATCCTTTCCTATCTCATGAAAAGTATAGGCATTGAATGTATCTAATTCCAGCAAACCTGTTGAAATTAGCTGTACCGTACAGTTGTAGGTTAGAATCCATTTGACTGTCTTTGAAAATTGGAAGTCCATTTTGTATAAGGCATCAGCAGTCTCATAAATTATTCTGGATTGAAGGTGAACCCCTGGCTTTCCAAGGATCCCAAAAATTTAGGCTTGAAATGGACAACAAACTGTTCAGTGCTGTGAAGCCTGAGAAGTCTGTGCTGCTGTTGCCAGACACAGAACTTAAGACTTTTGGTAAACTTTATATTGAGATGTCTTCTAACTTTAGATATAAGCAACTCCTGCATAGGAATTTTAAGGCTCATTAATGCCTAAATCTTTCTCAATTTATTTTGTGTGGTCCTTCTGTCATTAAGAGAGAAGAGCATGCCAACAATCTAGCTCCTTAAAAAGCTCAGACTGAGGGAGCAATGAAAAATACATTCTCATGAAACTCCTGTTGTGCTAAAAAAATCCTAGGACGTTGAAGAAAAAGGATCTTTGCTATGAAAAGAAAAATATTTGCCCATTTTTTATGTTTCCTTTGCTGTTTCAGTTACCTGGCTATGAATGGGCCTTATTGAAAAATTAATAACAAGAGCTTACATGGGAAATATCCATAGGATTTTGTATATAAACCATTCTTGTCTAAAGGGTCTGATAAAACAGCTGGTAGATATTAAGGACCAGCATTCCCTATACACAGTTAATAAGTACTATAGTATTCTACAATGGTAACCTAGAATACTGTGGTAATATTGCTTGAGGCTGCATGGCCATAATCAGAGTTCTTATAAAACACCATAACTCTACTGATCAATGCTAACTTAAACTGGCTGAGGATTGGACTTGCAGAGTGGGGGATTTACCCAAGCTAACGCAAATGTGAAATCCCATGGTAACAAATAGGAGTAGAATGTGATTTGTCTGACCTATTTTAGACACCTATGTAGGTTCAGACTGCTTTCCAGAGGTGCCTGTTTCTCACCGTTGACCACAAAGGCATCTCAGGGTGACCTGCTCTCATGCAGGCGTCTGTTCTGGGCTGTCCTTTTTACTAGAGAAAACTGTAGTAGGGATTCACTGAGGGAATTGTACCAGAGTCATCATTTCCAAGCAGAAGTCCAGTAAAAGATGGATAAGCATTATTTCAGTTCCACTTAAACCTCAAAGTAGGTAGCCAATGCACACATGAGCTCACGCTTGGGAACTCTGCACTTGAGATCATTTTGATACTATACAAATAGCCCTTCTCTCCTTCCTGCATAGGAGTCTAAAGTGCGCTACGTTTACAAACCTTTGTTGTGATAACAGGGATTCTCTGACCATCTGCTCTAGCCAAGTTTCAATAACCTGGGAGAAGCAGCATGACAAAATCACCCCTGACATATACTGGTGTGGTTATACCAGGGCTGATTTTGGCCCTATATATGTCAGACAGAAGTTTATAATAAGGATTCCCTTGTTCATTTCTCTGATAATCTGTTTCAACCACTCTCAGATATAACTGCTAGTGGCAGATTCGCTCCCAATGCTCAGCTTCTCTTTTTCTTTTAAACTAAACCAGATCTTACAGACAATGTAAAGCCCTCAAAGCAACTCTAATACATTTCCAAAAGATGCCTCAGACTGTACGGTAGCCCAGGATTCTGTTTTGAATAAACCCATGCTTATGCTTTTTGCAACTGAGTATTTCTAATGTAAGTGCCTGCAAGGAGGAGGAGGGGGAAGAGGCTCATTAATAATCATGATGGTTTCAGTATTGCATAACTCTGTCAATTGGATCATTCACTGTGCCTTTTCAGGTTTGTTTTATCACAGATTGCTTGTGTCTGTACAGTTCCCGTTTTGGGGAGCTGCAGTTCCTGGGAGCTTTCCTGCTATCCCCACTTCTAGCACTGTAAAACGGCGGCCTGCTGTTTTAATCACGCCTCTCTTTTTCCAGTGTTGTTTGCGCCCTGGTACAACCCATCTGCCTTGAATCTAGTGCTCCACTGGGGCTGCACACATCTGCCAGCCAGACTACCTTCGTACACAATTACTCAATCCACCGTAAGGCTCTTTAATAGGAAACAAGTGTGACAACGGCAAGCCCTTTTTTCTCTCTCTCTCCCTCTCTCTTTCCCTTTCTCCCCCTCCCTTTTTATTTTTTATTTTCTTTAAACCACATAGCCAAACCGCCCTAATAGAGATGAAGCCTGATAGATCCACCCAGGTGTAGGTGAAATGGTAGAGCCTCAAGCGTAATAGATGCCGTGCTCTTGTGCTGAAGTTCCACACAGTGTCCTGAAGGGTTGTCTAGCAGCAGTGAGATGGGTTGCTCTTTGCACAGTTACAAAGTCAATGAGCTTCCTCCTGCTTACATGTATGACTAATTTAGAAAGCAACCTGGATCTAGGTGAGAGCTGCAGAACTCTTTCTTCTCTTCAGTGCACGGACAAAGCACAGCACACAGTAAGTGGAAAATTTGCCTTTACTTATTTTACTTGGGAATTAATTAACTGTGTTTACTTTTGAGGGAATCCTCTGAAGGCTGGTGCAGAAATGAACCAGAATAATGTTTGCATGCAGATCCCTTGTGTATTTCCTCCTGTTTCATTTTACACTGTGCCCTGGTCCTGCCACTTTAGCCAGAATGCTCAGACCATACAGCTCTGAAGCAGTTTCTTATCTAAAACTGAGCTACGTAATGATATCAGTAATGCAAAGGTCTATTGCTCTATTGATGTATATGCCTGTGAACAATATCTGGTTACTGAGCAGTATCAGGAATTAATCATTTTTATGACAAAATGCAAAAATGAAAATCCCTAAATAAAGAAATTAAAATACTCTAAACCTCCTCTTTCCTGGGGAGAGGAGAGAGGAGGGAAAGGAGGAAGCAAGAATAAGAAACATTAGGAATTAAAAAATAAAAGTAATTTAGCCTGCAAAAGAAAGCTGCATTATTTTGTTTACCAAACCATTGACTGAAATGTAAAGAGAATGCCGCCAAACTATAAATTAACAAAGTGTATCAACTACAGTGATAGTAAAGCTTGAAACAAAAAAGGTCGCTTGTCTAAAATGCAAGAAGAGGCATATTAGAAACAGATGTATGGAATCTCAACTTTGACTCCTCAGACTTTCATGCTTGGTTTAAAGCAGCCTTAAAGTTGCCTTTGCTTTGCATTTACAACTTCGGATTCGCTGTTAAACTGTGCTTGAACTTGAAGTCAAGATTTGATCTTAGCACACACATATTCTTCGAGCCTCCTACTGAGGTTTTACTTTGCTATTGGGAGTCTGTTTACTACTGTAGCATATATGCTGAAGCACATTAACAAGCTTGCTGTGATGAACTTTCAGGTGGAATGCCAGCCAATGTAAAAGAATGTGTCCGTTGCATATACAAAATGTTCTCTCTGAGAAATAAACACATGCAGTATGAAAAGGATCTTCTGGCGTCTCAAGTAGATGATGACACAGTGTAAGAATGCATACCAGAAGTATGTTTGAATTTATTTTCTAGAGGATCCAGTGAGATGACACTCCTCATTTTGGCTTAATTTATTCTGAACTATTACCCAGGTTGGTGGCTGTTGTCAACACTGGAAGTGGAACAAATGAGTCTGCATAGTTATGCCTATAAAATGCTTTCAATAGTCTTCCCTTCTGCAGAAGAGTTATTTTCTTTGCTCTTGGACAGACAAGTATATATGGTCCTTTTAATTAGCCATGGCTTTAGGCTGCCACAGTTATCCTTTCTGCATGATAGCCATTAGCCTAACTCTCCTGTTAAAAAAAAAAAAAAAAAAATCCAATCTGTTAACAGTAAGCATTTGAATGTGGCAATTTAAAAGAGATGAAGTTGGAAGTTTAGAAAGGTAAAACAACCATCTCAGAAGAAATATTTAGACCTGTATTTGCTGGCATCAGACAGCGGTCAATGTCTACCCCCTACAGGGAGAGAATCTAATTTCATTGTGCCTCCCTTAGTGCACGAACACTGGAGCAGTTCTGTTCATCCGCTCGGGTAGTGTAGTTATTCTCTAACAACTGCCCCTTAATGACAAGGTCAGACTGTGATTAATACAAAGCCATTTTCAAAGAACTAGATTGCTAATAAATAGCATAATTAATAAATAGCAATACTCATTTTCTCTCTCTTAAATTTAACTCAGTGGAATGTTACTTTTAAATTCTAAAAGCCATAATCAGCAGTGCTCTTCTTTCACAGTTGCAAAGTTCAAGTCTGAATTTACAAGAAGTTCCTGCTTACCTTATATCAGCTGCATAAACTATATGCAACCATCCCTGTGTGGTTATAGCACATTAAAAGTGGTCCTAGAGATTGCACTGTGCCGATGAAGTTAAGGTTACTACTAAATACAGGTGAGATTGATAGAGTTTCGGAGCACTTTCTCCCTATCATGCTCACATCAAGTACTCTGACAGTATATCAAAACAAATTACTCTGGTTTTGTTTGTTTGTTGTTGTTTATTTTTGTTTGGTTTTGGTTTTGTTTTTTTGTTTGATTGTTGTTTGTTTGTTCGTTTCCAATCTAATAATTTTTGATTGGTACTTTATCCTTTTCTTTCAGTGGAACTCATTGCTCTGTAAGGTACTTAGGGATAGAAATAAAAAAGAATGAAGATAATGTTGACTGATAAGTTTCTGTTTACATAAATAAACCCAACAAAATTTATCCCTGTTTGCTGGCCAGTTTGTGTAATCATACATACTGTATATCTATTGTTATTAAATACATTTTTTGAAATGCAGACATTATTGCTTTTCCACAGAAGTTAAAAAATTCATATTTGATATTATATTTTTGCAACACAACAACTTTTAAATCTTTCAGATAAGCATTGTGTGATACCTTTTCACCCCGTTTGTTTTTTATTATTATGAGATTTGAGCATGTGCAGTTTAACCACTTAATCTACTTCTTTTCTCTCTTTCACTTTCTGGTATACACACAAGCATATACACATATATTCACAAGAAATGTTATAATCTATCCATTCTCCTCACTTTGAAATGGTGCTTTAAATCCTTTAAGACCTCTTCTGTTGATGTTCTCTTCAGTGCCTAACATAGAGCCTGACCTCAGCTACAACTCATGTGACATCAAGGAAGAGTCATGACTGTAATGGAGTCATTTTGAAAATATTTTGTTAATAGACATCATTTGATCGTATTGTTTACTAACAAAACTCCATTGAAGACATACATATTAAATAAGTCTTTTTTCTTTCTATAACTAGCATTTCTACAGAAGGCTTTCATTTTACTCCCATTTGCTTGTGTGGTGGAATCTATAGGTATTGTGTGACACAATGAATTCTGTATTATCTTCTTTGATACTATTACTCATAGCTCCTAAAGATTTAATGAGTCTTAAACTGAAAAAGATGTAGAAATAGTGCTTTTAGGCATAACAATGTGTTACTGATGAGCATCAAAAGATTACCAGGATATTAGCTAGGGTTACAGGAAAACCTCAAATCATGTAAATTCCACAAATCCAAATTTTTTTCCATAAGAAATCACTGAAGAAAGCTTCTCTTCATCTGTACTATAATTCTGCATATAAAACACCAGTTCTAAGCTAGTTCAGATCTTTGTTCTTCTAAGGCCAATATATGGCAAGTATTGTTAGTGGTATTTACATTAAAATCGCACCAATTATTTACACCAGTATATTGGTGTACACAGATTTGTGGAGTTTACTAAGTCTTGTTTACTTCTGTGAGTGTGGGTAGAAGTAAATTGAATGTAATTTAGTTTTCATTCATCTTATGTTAAGTATCAACGCAGATCTGATGCATGAGCTATTACTTAAGAGGGCATTTTAAGTATGGCCATGGAGACTAAGCCTTTGATCTAGAAAACTCATGTTCAGTGATAATCAGGTTTTGGTAGTGAAAGTTTGGCACACACTTTTAAAATAATGTTTAATATTAGGTAGGTCAGATTTAAAGATAAACCAATATTTTAGGAACCTGGATACAATAACAGATTTCTTGTTACCAGACTGCTGTGTCTATTAGAACCTAACCACTTCAAGTAAAAATATATATATATATATATTTTTAAGATTCCTGATGCACTCAGAAGATAATTACATTCTGTGTCTTGCTGCTTTGTATCAGAATGAAAGACTTAAAATACCATAAAGTTGTTATTTTATTAAATTCAGTGGTATCACAATAAAGAGATGTTGATTTGTTGACTGTTGATAATTTTAATCTTAATATATGGACCTGTGGATGTTCACATAAACTGCTTGTTAGAAACAATGCTGTCACTCTGATATATCAATTTAATATTCAGGTATCAGTTTGTCAAGTGGATTTTCTCATACTTACTAGCAGATTGGTCTCCTTATGGGAGTGAGCAGTTTGGATGCTGATGGCAGTAGTAGATGCAAGTATTCAGGAATAATGAAAGTAAAACTGCAGGAAGAAATCAAAAATTTTACTTTTCTAGAGCAAAGCAGAGTATTACCCTCTTCTTACTATGAGGCATTGGAGTGTAAACGTTAAACAGCAAGTGAAACAGTAAGTGCATTTTAAGAGCAAAATGTCTCTGTCTCTGTTCTAAAAAAGTGAGTTCACTTGAAATGATTAATGGGAAACACTTTTTTTCTTTTTTTTCTTCTTCTTCTTTTTTTTTTTTACTGCTGTTCTTTAAAGAGTAATAAAGATATATGAACCCCATGATATACACAAATCCCACGCACTGTGACTATGAATTTGATTCAGTAGCTTATACTTTGGTGCAAAACCTCAGAAAACAGTGACAAGAAAATAATGAATCAGAATCATTCATTTTTGACTACTTTTTTCCTTTAAATTCAAGACTGAGAAAAAGATTCAACTAAACAATAAGGTTGTTTTGTGTTTGTTTGTTTGTTGTTGTTGCTGCTATTATTTCCACAAATCTTATTTTGGATTTACTGTATTAAATTCAACTCAGGTGTTTTCTCATTTACTTTCTTGGAATTAATTGCAGGGTTCAATTTAGTTTGCCATTTTTATTTTAAACTGTTTTAAAGTAACACCAGTGACAGGTTTTGTTACTCTGAAAACTTTGAAATTAAAAACCTGTAAAATTGGGACAAATTGGCCAGCAATACTGCACACAGGAAGGGTTGAGGTCAAAAATGTGTTCGTTAAATTTCCAGAAGTTTGGGCTGGACTTTAAAAGCTCCATAAATGTAAACCAGTCTTTGAAATATCAGCACAGCAAATTCACATGGTGCATATCACAGATGTGTGTCATACCTGTGTAATAACATTAGTGTTAACCTCAAAATTTACATTTGAGAAAATGAAAGAAACATGCGTGATGCCAAGTAATGTGATTTCTACTGGAAGCTTTTTTTTTTTTTTTCCCTGAGTAGGTTTTCTCACAATGCAAATGGACTCCACCATCTGGAGGACTGATATGTGATACAGTTTTATTAATGTTGTTTTTTAACTCACAGGCCTTGTGCATCCACACAAACATAGATTTTCTTTTTAATGCCGTGGCAAAGTGAGTAAAAACTTTCTTTCCTAAATCATGTTTTATAAAACTTGTAAAGAACTAGTTTATTAGGAACCCCAATTATATTCCTGTTCCACAATAATACTTGTAGTCGACTTGGTGAGGATAGTGACTAACATATTTACTGTTCTAGTCAAGATATTGAAGAAGACAAAAGGGACTTTACAGAAACAGAAAAGATATGGACAAGTATAGAAATAACAATACCACCTCTGCCCCATTCAGAGCCTTCCAACATCATTTCAAAAAGCCTTTCTATCCTGACCTGCGCTATCCCAGTATGAACCATACATTTCTTGAGCCTGGGCATCATGCTTTAAAAGACCATTTAAGTAGCTGAAACATTTAAAGTAGCTGAAACAGCCTTCACAATACATGTATCAAGATGATATATAATGGTCATGTTTTAGGGCCAGAGAGATGCCACATGAAGTGTTATGACTCCAAGCCAAATAGTATGTGGAATGGGTGCAAAAAGGACCTGAGGGCAGTGGTCGGTAGAGCCTTTTGATCTGCAGGCAGAGTCTATTTCTGTTTGCCTCAGTCATCAAGACAAAAAGACACATCCCTCGCAGATCTCCCACTGGTTAATGCATGGCTGAAAAGTGGTGGGATATTACAGTGTCAATTTAAAATAAGGAGAGGAGAGGAGAGGAGAGGAGAGGAGAGGAGAGGAGACGAGTTACAAAGATTACTCTGCTTGAGAGCTAATCACACTTCCAACCTTATTAGCAGGAAAGCAACAACAAAAACAACTTAATAGAGATGATGTGCATTTCCCTTTGATAAGGTAAAGATCTGAGAAGTCTGTGCAGATGGCCAGCACTGCACAGAACGGTTCTGTCAGGGCTGCTTACACATCCACAAGGATGCTATGTGTCAGCAAAGCTTGATGGTCCATGGATCAGTGCTTCCATATCTTCACAGGCCAAATTTCCACAAGCTGATGAGTGTATGTGTGAGATGGCAAAAGTATACCACAGAAAGCCTTGTTTGTTATTTTGCAGTATTAGTTGTGGTTTCTCAGTCCATCCACTTGTCCAATCACAAGAACCTCCATCCAAGTGACCTTGCTTGGCAGCCATTTTAGCAGACTGAGAAGAAAAATTTAATGACATGACAAGTGAACTACTCTTTTATCACTGTAACGGCTCTCTTCACACCAGGGTTAAGGCACATTAACAGGGTATTGTGGGAAAGCATACGCAGCTGATGCCTATGCTGTATTGGATCTGTGAAAAAAACAGATAACTGCAGCCTCCAGAGAGGAAATCCTGCCAAAACTCACACTGACTTCCATAGCACTTGGATTTAGCATAGGGTTTTGATTTAGCACCTTTACAAAGAGTTAAATGTATATATCCTTGCATTCATAAAAGAATATGTCACTCACACTTCACATTATTAGATTTAAGATCTTGTAGGCTACAAATTTAGTTATTGTTAGCATTTACCAGTATTTTCATAAACAATCACAAATTTGATGAGGAATGAAAATACCCATTTGCAGCAATTAATACCATCTCACAGAAAAGAAAGTTTTATGAACCTGATAATCACAAGTGTTCTGCATTTGTTTGGGTTTTAAAATGCCAGTGGCTACTTGTCAAATTTCATTTGTAAATCAAAATAGTTTTTAAGTCCTACACCTGCAAAACAAGTGTTCAAAACTTGTAAACTTCTTTATGGATACATTTTTTTGGCCTTCAGATACGATGGAAAGAGTCCAAGACAATTTTTTATGGTTGAATTATAAACACTTGAAAAATGGAGTTTGTAATGAAAATGCTGACACAGCTTTAATTACTGCAACATGAATGATTTTATTATACACTATCCACTGTGTCTGTACATACAAAGTACATGCTCTAGTGTTCTAATATTTCATTTAAGAAAAAAGCAATTACTTAGCAGATGTAGAAAGCTACGCATAAATAGGCTAGACCAGTACCTTTACGCTGTTTGAAAACCTATACAGAATGTTATTACCACATAAAAGGGCTTATACTTTAGAAGACTCAAAGGTACAGAGAACCAGCCTAAGCAATAAATTGCTCTGGTGTACTTAATTAAAAAGCTTCGAGTTACTGAAGTCAATTGAAAAACAGAAGGTTTGATTCTTTAAGGTAATTTTGTCCTCCTCTGTTAAGTGCTTATCAAGTGTTAAGAATTAAAATGCTGTCCCAGCAGTTTAAATAGACAATAATTTGCTTTTCTTCTATTGAAGGCAATTCTTTCCTCTGTCAACTTAGACATGTGTAATAAAATGGGCAATGTGGATGTAATTGGGTGACATGGTTGGATTTAATTTACCTTTAATTAACTAGAATTATAGAAGAAGCTGGAAAATCAGTATTGAGATATTTCATACAATTATTGTTTTACTGTCGATCTATTTACATAGTCAGATATGGAAATCTTTACATAGACGAGTGGAGAACATTTTTAAAATTAGTTTTAGTGTTTTGGTGTCATCGATTTTAGAAAAATGATCTTTTTTTTTTTTTTTTTTGGTCCTAAAGTGATGCTACAAATTCATGAAAATGCTTTTTATTGGAAAGTAAACAGTCTAGGGTTTGTACTTTCCCCAGCAGGTGAATGTGGAAAGTGTATGGCTGAATAGAGTCTCTTGTCATTCCCTGTTTTCTGAGCCAGGTCTACATTAGCCTTGGCATGGTTTATGTTGTGGGATGATATCAGCCAACAGCAGTGCTCTGAGCCCTGCTCCTAGGACACATTCTGGAGCAAAAAGCCACAAAGTGGGGTTTTGACTCACCAAGCCACCTTCTGGGAACATTTACCTGGAAATTTACCTGCTGACAGTGCCCAGAACAGCGCAAAGAGACTGGACAGAAGTAAGAAATCTAGTTAAGTCATAAAAGCATAGTAATTATTGTTATGTTCATATACTTGCTGTCTACTTTTGAAATTCTGCAGCATTTTACCATCTACGGCATGTATATGGGATTTAGTGTTCAGATAGCACAGATAACAAAAATATAAGAACAGAATCTGTGACCAGCTCAAAGGAATTTATATGCTGAGATCCTATGTGGTTCCAGAATATTTTTATGGCTGGAAAGAAGCATAGAACAGGTACATGTTTAATTAGTTAGAGGGAAGGAGAAGAACTTGGTGACTGTCAGTTATAAAGCTGTTTTGCCAAACTTGTAGCATATGGGATTTCATTCACTCTGAGTTCATTCGTATTCCAGGTCCAAAAGTCACAATAGAATTAGAATATTTGTAACAATCTGGGGTTTTGTATGTTTGTTTGTTTGTTTTAATCAAGTTAATTAGTGTTTTTAAACTACTGATTTGAACTTTTCTGTCTCCAGAACCATTCATTTTTGTTATGTTATTGTCTGCAAATTTCAGAGCTCTTCTCTCTTATATTTCACTGTGGTGGATAATGATAGGACAAGGGGGAATGGTTTTAAACTAAAAGAGGGGAGATTTAGATTAGACGTTAGGAGGAAATTCTTCACTCAGAGTGTGGTGAGGCACTGGAACAGGTTGCCCAGAGAAGCTGTGGATGCCCCATCCCTGGAGGTGTTTAAGGCCAGGCTGGATGGGGCCCTGGACAATCTGATCTAGTGGGTGACATCCCTGTCCATGGCAGGGAGGTTGGAACTAGTTGGAAGATCCCATCCAACTTCCCAAGCCATTCTATGATTCTAAGATTTTTATCCTTACTTAAAAAAATAATAAAAAAATAAAAATGATAAAAAAACCACTTGTCCCAGATTAATTTCTGGGTAGATAAAGGCCCCTATACTCACTGGCATGGGGTAAGATACTCCATTGGATGATTCATTTTTAAGTTGATACTATTGCCCTCAGCACATAAATCTTTCTTTCTGTTGAAATACTAGCAATAACTACAGAAAGACCCTGTAGTACCTAGTCTCCTATCTTGATATGCCTGTATTAGGTGCTTGATGATACATGTGATAAATCTGAACCTAAATTTAGAAGTCCTCTGTTATAAATCATATTTGCCATCTCTTTGCTCGCTCTCTGAAGTCCTCTGAATGTGAGGGCACCAGAACTGGAAACAGCATCCCATAGTGGCTACACTAGGTCAAAAAACCACAGAAGTAATTTAATTTCAGTAACCAACATTTCTTTTCTTGGTCTTGATTGCAGCCTTTCTGTTCATTTCAAGACAATGAAAGCAGTAATCCTATCAGTTACACTTGTTTTAGAGGTGTAGCTTGATTGTTTTTCCTGTGACTCACATTCTACATCAGCTCAAGTAAATTAGAATCAGGCCCTGTCTATGTAAAATTTCAGGTCTCAATGAGTTCATATTTCATTTGGTCCTAATCTTTTGCTTTAATGAACTGTATTTTGTCCACACTACATAATGCAACATAATATATCAATCAACCTTCAAGCTAGTTTCATGAGTGGATATTGTGTTTCTACTATATTATACATATTAGGTGAAATCAAATACAGTAAGATCCTATTTATTTCACATTGAAAAAGAATGTCTACCAAACAATTTAGCAATCTACTTTAAGTTGTAACAAGGATGCTGAATAAATTTTTAAATAATTTATTCATTATTGTTTAACTGCTGGAAAGCAAAACAACAGTGGGGTAAATTTTCAAATACAGTATGGATCTTATGCACACTATGAAGTAGGAAAAAAGAGAGAACAAGGTGAATTCAAGGGAGCAATATGATCTTAACATAGAAAAGAAATTTCCTGCCTTTCAGACAGGTACATTTAACAGTTGTTACTATTTCATTGTGGTTGTACATTTCGAANAAACTTACTTCAGGATACATAAAAATAAGTAAAAATTCAAACAGTGTGGCAGTCTAATATTTCATTTTCCAGTGACTACAGTGAATGTAGGAGCAGGTCTGTAACAATGAATCTACCCTTCTATTCTCATTTGCCCTGGTGTAAATCTAGAGATGTTCCTTTCCTGCAAAGTTTAACTACAGAGAGCAGCAATGCCATCAAACCCCTGGCAAATGTACAACCAAAAAGCAACTCAAGCCTGAAAACAATGAAAACAGATAGAAAAGAGGCCAATTAGTTATATCACTGATAAAATTAAATACGACACAAATAGAGCTAATTACGTCCTTGCTCTCATTTCAGATTTTATTAGCTCAGGAGCCCTTGGAGGTAACCTAAATTATATGTTTATGTTTAGTTCGATGGGATTTTTTACCCTGTTTGCTTTATGGCCTCATGGGCTAGATCCCCAGCTGACACAAATAAGATTTGCTATTACGTTCAGCAGGACTGTGAACATTTGCACAGTGGAGGATCAGGAAACCCAGCTGGATTTGTTGGCTGACTAACTTGATCCTTGGATAGGGCTGGGTTTTTTTTTGTGTTTGTTCCCCCCCCACCCCCCCTTTTTTTTCTTTTCTTCCCTCTCTCTCTCTTTATACATATATATAACATATGAAAATATTTAGGTTTTAATCTCACAGCATTTCTCTGCAAGCTTTAGAAATGTGAGCATTACCATACAATTGCCACAATGGAAAAAGGAAAACTAACAACTTTCTCAGTCTCTGTACTACATATGAAGAATGGAGAAGGAAAACTCTTTTATTCTGCAGCAGGGTAAATCTGCTCTATAGTACAGCCTTGATCTCCCTGTTTCCAGATCCTGGAACTAGTTAAAGCGCAGCACAGTCCTTCATTTAGCTTGTGGCTTTCCCATACAAGCAGAAACACAGACATGCAGGGGATAGTATGTATCAAGATCTTGTGGATACAGAGCATGAAGTGGCTCCCTTTTATTGTGTGTGTAGCATAGCACATGGTACAAGGAATAATAAGTCTCAGCTGGCACTTCAGTCATACTAGTTATAATTACACCCCTGAAAGATGCATTAAAAGAACATTATTATTATGGTGGAGTTAATCACTTCACTGTTGCATAATGTTGGAATCAGTGTCGCTTGCTCACACCCCCCTCACGGCTTGCATAGAACATATAGTGCCAACTTTGCGAGCCACTTTTCTGTATTTTGTTTTCTCCTCATCATTTCAAGTGTAGCTGCAGGCCATGTTATAAATACTAAAACCAAATATTGCAGTTAGTAATTACACAATTATTAATACCCCTGCTGGTCTTGCATCTATGTTATGTCAGTCTTTCAGAAACAATAATTTGTATGTACAACATGCTTTTGAAATAAAAATGTACTATGAATCTCACTTTAGAGGGATCTTTTAACAGCCACATGCTCTCGTGATTGATTTACTTAATATGAAATGCACATCTTCATGATGTTTTCAAAAGGCAGCTCATCTAACAGATTTGTTGCATCAGCAAAGAGTGTAATAACTTTGAATAGGCATTTACTAAATTTACAAATGATAATTTCAAAAGGAATCTAGAGAAAGCTGAATGCGTAATTGCCAAGAGTAACCAAATGCAGAGAGTAATCATTAATGATGAAGGTCAGTGAGTCAAACGAGGGTCATGTAACAGCATTTAATTCCCACATCCAGGCACATGACACAGGGTGCACTGGTCAGTCACATAAGAGACTAGACAAGAAGCAATGACACATTAGAGAAATTTTAAGTCAGGTAAGGTGTACTGTTCTCCACTGATTCACAGCCTCTGAGTTTATTGTCATTGCTGAAAGTGTGTCTCGGAGTAAGAACAATCTGAAGAGATAAGGATAAAAATGATAAAATCAGATTCATTAAAATAAATATAAGGTTATGTTAATAGAAAGGAATAAGCAATGGTGCTGTTAAGTGGTCAGATTCCTTCAAGTGGATGCTCAGAAGGAGATGTGGGAAGTTCACAGGGAACTTCCTTGCATTTTTGTTGTTGGAAACAAACTTCTGGATTCTTTCCTTTTAGATTTGGTCAAAACCTCCCTGAAATTCAATAAAACTAGTTTTTCTATGGACTTTAATGGGTTTTGGATCAGGCTCTTTGAACATAAGCTCTGGATCAGGTGGAAAGACATCAGACACTCCTTGCACAATGTGTTCACAGACAAGGAGGGATATTCTAAGTTTCAGTTGCAACAATATAATTTGATACCTCATTTATAAGAGTAAAAAGGCATGGGGAAGAGAACTTTAACAAGTATATATGAAAAAGTGATATATACAAAGACAAACAGTTTGAGCATCCACCATCAATCCTTTCCCTTTTTTGAACCACTTGATTTCTGATTTGTTAAGTATTTTTGCAATGGGGTGATTGCATTTTATTGACTTTAAAGAGGAAAAGCTAAGTGCTGCAGATGGTAGTATGCCATTTTTAACAACTTAAGAGTTTTTCCTAGTTGATTTCAAAGAAGACATTTTCTGCAGATGCTGCTTTCCTGGAAAAAATCACTAGTATAATCCTTCCATAACACCAGCAGCTGTAATAATACCACTAACAACCACTTGATTGCTTAATCAGCATTGGCTGTTTTTTAAGATGCTTTTGCACAAAGGTTGGCAGGAACTTTTTGACAGAGTATTTTTACAAAATGACAATTTCTGACAGGAACTTTTCATAGGAATCTGTCACCTCTGATGGCAGTCAAACTGGGATCCATCCCTGAGATAAAAAGTGGGATGTGTGGCTGCATGGGGGTCAAATTTTAAAAGCCCAAGAACAGGCAATCCTATTGTGCCACAAGTCAAGTAAGCAGGGCAGAAGACCAGCCTGGATGAACAGAGAACTCCCCCTGGAACTAGGGCAGAAAAAGAAAATATATGTCCTCTGGGATAAAGGTCTGGCTTCACAGAGAGAGTACAGAGCTCCAGTTTGCATCTGCAGGGAGAAAACAAGAAAAGACAAAGCTTAACTTGAGTTGACACTGGCCAGTGTGGTGTCAGACAACAAAAAAGACTTTTACAATTATGTCAACAGCAAGAAGAGGTCAAAGGAAAACATTGGACTGATACTTGAAGAAGATGGTCACCTAACACGTAAGGATGAGGAAAAGGTGGAGGCATTTAATGCCTATTTTTTTACCTCCATTTTTAATAGTAGCAACAGATCTTGAGCTCCTCACAACTGGAGGACCATGACTGGGGCAGTAGTGATTTTCCATTCGCGGTCACGAAAATTGTAATGGAACAGTAGTATCTGCTTAACTTCATAAGTCCATGGCTCCTGAAGGCATTCACCACAGTGTACTGAGGGAGTTAGTGGATGTTATAGCTGGAACCCTCTCAACAATTTACCAAAGGTCATGGGAGCCTGAGGAGGTCCCTGCTGAATGGAAACTAGCCAGTTGTTATACCTGTCTACAATAAGGGCATGAGAGAAAACCGAGGAAACTACAAACCTGTTAGTCTAACCTCAGTTCCTGGAAAGCTTTTGGAGAAGATTATCCTGGCAGATGTAGAAAACCATTTAAAGAATTAAAAAATTATTATAAATGCCATTATCGGGCATAGTCAACATGGTTTCATCAAGGGAAGGTCCTACCTTAGTAATTTGATCTTCTTCTATGATAAAGTCACCCACTTGGTAGATGAAGGGAAGGTGGTAGATAAAACATTTCTGGATTTTAGTAAGGCCTTTGATACTGTCCCTCACAGTATCCTTCTGGATGAATTGTCCAGCTGTGAGATAAACAGGTTCATGTTATGCTGGGTGATGAACTGACTGAACAGCAGAACTCAAAGGGTCATAGTGAATGGGGCTACATCTGGCTGGCAGCCAGTCACTAGCAACCTTCCCTAGGGCTCAATTCTAGGGCCAATCCTGTTCAACATTTTTATCAATGATCTGGATGCAGGAGTGGAATGCATCTTTTGCAAGTTTACCAATGATATTAAACCGGGAGATGCTGTTGACTCCCTGGAGAAATGAGACACCTTGCAGAGGGATTTAGACACATTGAAGCACTGGACAATCATTAATGGCATGAAGCTGAGCAAAGGTAAATGCCAGATGCTGTACCTGGGACAGAACAATGTCGGACACAGGCACAAGGCTGAGAGACGAGTGGCTGGAGAGCAGCTCAGCAGAACGGGGTCTGGAAGTGCTTGTTGACAGCAGGCTCAACGGGAGCCAGCAGTGTGCCCTGGCAGCCAAGAGGGCAAACTGCACTTTGGGATGCATTAAACACAGCAGAGCCAGCCAGGCAGAAGAGGTGGTTCTCTGCTATATTTAGCGTTGGTGCAGCAATGCTTTGAATATTGTGTGCAGTTCTGGGCTCCACAATATAAAAAGGATGTTCAGGTGCTTGAATGCATCCAGAGGAGGGCAACAAAGCCGGTAAAAGGGCTGGAAGGCATGTCCTATGAGGAGAGGCTGAGGACACTTGGGTTGTCCGGTCTTGAGAAAAGGAGGCTGAGAGGCGACCTCAGTGCTCTCTGCAACTCCCTGAGGAGGGGAAGTGGACAGAGAGGTGCCGGTCTCTGCTCCCTGGTAACCAATGACAGAACATGAGGGAATGGCACAGAGGTGCACCAGGGGAAGTTCAGGGGAGGTTCCTTGACATAAGGAAAAATTTCTTTACCGTGAGGGTGGTCAAACACAGCAAGAGGCTTTCTAGAGAGGTGATTGATGCCCTGTGCCTGTCAGTGTCAAGAGGCATTTGGATAATGCCCTTAAAAATATGCTTTAACTTTTAGTGAGCTTTGAAGTGGTCAGGCAGTTGGACTAGATGATTGTTGAAGGTCTCTTCCTACCGAACTATTCTATTCTATTTGAAATGAACTAAATGCAGAGACAGAGAAACTCACACAAGTCATTTGGCCACAAAGGTTATCTGCTTAAGCTGTTGATTTGTCTGCTGAAATCTCTGCTCTTCAGGCCAGAGGACTGGAGTTGATTTTCTCCCCACCAATTGAAGACTTCTGGAGGACAGTCTGCTCTGGATGAAAATGTCCATCCCAACATCCGCACAGCTCAGGTTGATTAGGGGAGAAGGGACAGATCAACTCACAGCTTAATGTACTTGGGGTATGGACCTTCACTGAACCAGGAGCAGAGCTATCAGGAGCAGAGCTGTTTGATAGCATAGACACCTTTTAGCTCTCTTCTTAATTTTCATTATTTTGGTGTGATGGACTATTTTTTCTTCTCTCTCTCTTTTTTTTTTATTTTTCTTNCCATGGCTGCTGAAGGCATTCACCACAGTGTACTGAGGGAGTTAGTGGATGTTATAGCTGGAACCCTCTCAACAATTTACCAAAGGTCATGGGAGCCTGAGGAGGTCCCTGCTGAATGGAAACTAGCCAGTTGTTATACCTGTCTACAATAAGGGCATGAGAGAAAACCGAGGAAACTACAAACCTGTTAGTCTAACCTCAGTTCCTGGAAAGCTTTTGGAGAAGATTATCCTGGCAGATGTAGAAAACCATTTAAAGAATTAAAAAATTATTATAAATGCCATTATCGGGCATAGTCAACATG
>VXAL01010853.1:45010-61595 GCA_013399475.1 Chauna torquata
GAAGGAAAGAAAGAAAGAAGGAAGGAAGGAAAGAAAGAAGGAAGGAAGGAAGGAAGGAAGGAAGGAAGGAAGGAAGGAAGGAAGGAAGGAAGGAAAGAAAGAAAGAAAGAAAGAAAGAAAGAAAGAAAGAAAGAAAGAAAGAAAGAAAGAAAGAAAGAAAGAAAGAAAGAAAGAAAGAAAGAAAGAAAGAAAGAAAGAAAGAAAGAAAGAGAAAGGAAGGAAGGAGGGAAGGAAGGAAGGAGGGAAGGAAGGAAGGAAGAAAGAAAGAAAAAGAAAGAAAGAGAGAAAGAGAAAAGAAGCAGTTTAAAGTAACAAAACCTAACGAGGTTGCTAGATCAGCAAATCTGCATATCTGCATCTTCACTAATATGTCAGGCCCAGTAATGCTACTGGTCTGAAGAGCTACCTTTAGGAATGAGGTAGTTTCCTAAAATGTATGTTTTGTTGAGTTAGGACATTTGCCAAAACTCTTTAAAACATACTAATTGACATATTTATCTCTTAGAAAAATGAAGAGCGGTGACCCTAGAGCTTGTCGAGAAATCATCAGAGCTTCACCAAACATGATGAAAAAAAAAAATACATACATGCATACCTATAAATCTATCTATCTATCTATCTATCTATCTGTCTATCCATCTATCTAATAAAACCTAACTTCAGTGCTTCAGTATACCAATTTCAATTTACATACATTTTATGTTAAATAAAACACAAATGTAAAACCATGCCTAATTCACAAAGCAAACAAAATAATTTAATTTTTCTCAAAATTCAAGCAGCTGAAAGTTTTTATTAAATCTTGAGACGTCAGTTCCTTTTGGGTTCTTTCAAGCTGCCAAACAAACAAACAAACAAAAAGAAAATTTCATTAATTTCATTAAACATTCTTTGTAATGTTTCTGCTTACCTTGAAGTACGCACTTAATTCACTTAATGAGTAATCTCAGATGAATATAACAGATATGTTTTCTTTGTGAGTTTAACTAGCCAGCTATTAGCAATTTATAAAGTAACTATTTTCAGAGGTGTTCTGACAAATAGGTATCCAGTGCATAGCCCTTACTTTCATGTATGCCTTACAACTAACTTGAATGTAACTATTCTTTTATTATGGGCCAATCTAGTCATAAAACAGATATTTTTTTCCTTCTGATGACTGAATCAGAAAAGGGGCATTTTTACTCAACTGTCACAAAAACCTTTCCAAACAAAAGCATAGCAGAAGCTTAAATATACAGACACAAGGAACGCCAAGAAAGTTCAGGCTAGTCAGTGCTGTCAAAGAAATTTCTTACGAAGAGGACAGCTTTGATTTCTCTGAATAACAGTAATGCTGAGGTAGGAGAACTCTTCCCAAATTCCCACTGATCCAACTTTTTTCTTTGCAGCTGAAATTTCATTGGAGTGGAGTTTGAACTGATGGAGAGATTAGAAGTACGGAAGCATTGCTGAAATTCTGCAACTGTTATGAAGCATAAACATTAGGAAATAAATTGATTTTCCCCAACAGAATTGTATATGGTGTGTAATATTTGAGTTGGCAAGACTTAAATAGGTTGGTCATTTTGAAGTAGATCATAACCCAGTTTCTTTAAATGACTTTTTATCCTTTTCCCAGAAGGTGTTTACATTATTTACATAGCCATTGTGGTTTTCCCTATTGTTTTGGACTATTCTTCGCTTGTTTGCAAAATACAAAATCATATTTCTTCATGCATAAGTGGCTGATTTATGTATGTGTTCTGATGGCAGTTTTAATGCAAAAAAAAAAAAAGATGAAGTGAAATAAAAAATGAAATTGGGTATTTATAAGCACTTATGCATCAAAAAACATGTTTTTGTTGAAAAAATTATGGTATTATTTCACTGTATTAAACAATTCATTTCTGTAAATATGGATCTGCATTCTTGCTGCAAATAACGCATACATTTGTAAAACTGAAAAGTAGATTGACACATTAGGATAGCACATCTTATCAAAAAATCTTCCTAGTTCCATTTTTAACAACTCCTTAAACAATTCTAATGAAAGAATATCTCTCACCGAAGGCAACATACATTTACCTGCTTTATGTCCAGTGCAACAAGATATTTAAGCATGGGAGGTGGGAAGGGAGAAAATACTAACAGAACCTACTAAAATAGGATAGTTTTCAAACTATCGTGCTAGGTTGTGTGGGGGAGTCTGATTCAGCATTCCTTCACGCAGTAAGGATTTTTTGCCACTTTCATTTCTTTTCAGGCTATCAGACACATTACTTACCATGTATAATTTGCTTTCCACATAACTTACATCTGATGACTTTCATGGTACACTATACAGCCTATCTTTCTTTGAACTATTTAAAACTATTGGGGAATCCTAAGAGTTTTGAACTGTTAGAAGAGCAAACGATTTAGTTTTAAATTGTCTAATTTAGTGGTAGTTGGTTGCAATGTATACTGTTGTACATGAAACATGTCAGGCAGGTTTATGCTCATATCTTCTAGCAAAGGTGTCTAGCTATTTTACTAGAACAGTTTTCTTGTTACAGCTACCTACAAGCACATTTAAAAAACATCATTTCTAATTAACTTCAGCATGGAAAGAGTGCTTCCTGGAGTAACCTAATTTTGGTGGAAGTCACTTGCAAAGTATAAAGAACAGATTCCACAGTATGTCAGTTTAGAAAAGCTAGGATAAAGCATGCAATACTTACTTAAATTTTTATAATTTTGTAATGAATTTTCCATCTTTTAATCCAAGAAAAACAATTGTTGGTCAGCTGAAATAGATACACCTTCTAACTAAGAAATCCTGTTACCAACAAAATCAGAATCAAGATCTTCATGCTGCAGAAGATATTCTAGTCTGCAGGCAGAAGTCTGCACTTCTTCAGAATCTGTACAAGGTATGTTTAGTCTACATCATACCTTGTAGCAGAGGTATAAAAAGCTATATCTGATATACACCCCCCACCCCNTGAAAACGATGTAGTGGAAAATGGAACCTGAATGTAACTCATTATTTTTGCTAACTCTTATTCTGCTCCTCCAGCCCCACTGGGGAATCCAAAGGGAGCTTAAAATTCTTTGCAGGCCTTTTCTACAAATTGCTGCCTCCCAAGAAATGGTCATAACTAGCAGTACCCTGCTGCTCTGAAACAGGGAAAAACTAGCTTCTGCTGTTGAAAGGAGGAGACACTATATATCTGATTGAATAGGAAGGATATAAAGGTTGCATTCTTTCATGTAAGGAAATCCTTTCCCTGACATTTAATGGCACAAATACTGTTCTGAATGCTTCCTATTCCTCTGTTGGTGTGGCATGTCATCTGGCCTACATTAATTAATTGCTCTGGAAAACACTGGTCTGGGAAGCATCCACTTTTTTAGGGGCTGTTGTTTTTTAACATGAGTAAGGTTTGAGTGGATTCTCTTGGACAATTTTAACCAGTTTTGATGTAAAAGCAGCTTCAGTGGGGTCAGAATCAGACCTAGAAACCTAAAGAAATGAAGCCTACATACAGCTAGCAAAAGCACCATTTATTCTTGCATATTTATCTTATTGGCTTGTGGGGCTTGGGATTAGTTAGAAGAACCAAAATTTTGTTAAACGAGTATTTATGAAGTAGCTCTGCACTCTTCCTGGATTTAAAACTCATTGGTTCTACTCTCTGGGTAAGCATAAAAGAACTATTCACATCCTGGTATATTCCTTTCATCTTACTGTTGACATTCATGCAACTTGAACATTGCAGCAAGTGATGCAATGGTGATGAAACACTAACGAATCTTTAAAAGGATTGTTGATGTACACTATGCTGATGGGATAGTGGACTATTTTTTTTTGTTTTCTATTTATGATGATTTATTTATTTTATTTATGGTGAATACTCTTTTAGATTCCTTAGCATCCAGAGTTTTCTTCCTTCCTGAATGTGGATTTTGAAGTTTATTGTTCATTTTAATTAACAAAATATTTCTCAGTGGAAATCTGGGAAATAGGAAGGGTTTGATGAAAAAAAATAGGATGAATCAGCATAGGTTTCAAAGAAAGTGGGCAGATTAAGCAAGCAAACAAAAATCACCATGATCACTCTCCCTCTATCACAAAAAATGTCCCTATTTTATGCAAAGTTAAGGTATTAAACATAATTTTACATTGAAAATTAATGATCTGACTGCTGTAGTTCCAAAAATTATGATTCTCCCTGTCCTGTTCTATGCTGATGGGTCTTTCACATCTGCTCAAAGAGAATAATATTTTTTGTCTGTTAAGAAAGTTCAACAGAGCCTCTTTTGATGATCATTTCATCTTTTCTTCAGTAATCAGTTGGATGCATGAAGTTGTTGCCTATGGTCAGTTTCTGCTTTCCTCCTCCACAACATTTTACAGAGCTCTTACTGATGTGTTGCCTGATATATTTACACTTTGTACACTTTGTTTCAGGAAAGGAACAAAATATGTCTCTAGTTTGGAAAGATTAAGATACTGAAAATAGATTTCATAAATTATTAGACAGAAAAAAAATGCTATAATGGGTGTTTACGTATGTAGAACATCTGCCATTTTCAGCATGCAGCTACACTAACACCAATGAGAACAGCACACAGTTGACAATGGGGACTATAACAATACTCAAAGACAAAAGCATACATCTTCAAAATTATTTGGGCAATTAAGTCCCAGTGACAGATTGATTTTTCAACGGCAGCCAAGTGTCTATCTTTGGATGTTTGGAGGAATCAGGACTGTTTTCAGAAATCAACACCTAGGCAGTTTCCAAAAATGCATGACTAGTTATGCAACAACATTTATGGAAATGAAATATAAATTAAAACCAGGATGTTTGTTCAATAAATGCTTATCCAAACAGTCTTAAGATTTTCAGAGATGTTGTTTGTGAAAGATCATGTAATTAGGAGACATATTAAAAAAATAAATAAATAAAAACAAAGAAAAATTTGTTGAATTGCATGCAAGTTTCCACTCATATTTTCAAGATGATTAGAATCAAAACAAAGTAAGGGTATAATGACTGGCCACACAACTGAAAGTTTTTGTAGTTTGAACTGCAGACCCTTTGTCAACTGAGAACTCACTTGAGGGAACACAAAACTGGACTCCATAAAATAATACACTCTATCCTTTCACTTTCATAAATCTATTCCTGTCTTTGTCTTGCAAGCAGTCTGTTCTCATGTGTGATCATCTTTCCAAGTATTAGTCAAATGATCTTCCTTTTTTAGTAACGTGTTTGCCTTTCCTTTTTTTTAAAGTTTCTATTATTCTGTCTTTCCAACACCCCCCCCACAAAAAAAAAAAAAAAAAAACTTGAAAATTTTAATTGGATTCAAAAGTCTGAATGTGTAGATTGATTTAATATGATACACTTCACTCCATGGAAAATATGATTTCCAGGGAGGAAAGGTCTTCAAACTTTTTTATATTTCTTAAATCAAAACAAGGCATCTTAAATTATGGATGAAACAAGGCAGCTCTGAAAATTACATGGAGCCTGCGCAGCTTTAGGAGTCTGCGTTTAAAATTAATTCTAAAGTGTGAGACTGTAGGTTTGGGGATTTTTAACAAAGCTCATCGAAACATTAAACAAATTCCAGCACTGTGGTTTCTTAGTGCTACATATGGTATATAAAATTCAAAATCTTTTGATGGCATACTTTAAAAGCTGAGAAAACTATCTGATTATTCTTCAAAATTTGATATAGGCCCAATCAAGTACCAGCCTAGAAAATAATATTTTCTAACCTTTAAGAGGTAAGGTTTTATCCAGCAACAGCAATGGCAGAAAAAAACATTCTTTCTTTAAAGAAGATGCTTAATAAAATTTTGAATAAGATATAGGGCTTATATATAGCCTCTGCACTAACAGAGGATTGCTTTTGTTAATGCCTGAGGTTCTGTCCACTTCCATATGCCTGTTTTCCTAAAAAATACTTTGGTATCTATTTTAAAATAATTACTTCTTTTCTATATAAAATAATATATTTTAAGTATAATTTATTTAATTTATGGTGTATATCAAGTTATGTCATCCCAGAACACTTATTTAAATATCTAAGAATTTATATTGCTGTATACATCCATTGGGACAAATTCTGCACTAGTAAATATACCAAGAGAGATCTTGTATGAGGAAGTGCACACGGAAGCAATTAAGTGGCAGTCATTTACAGCACTTAATTTTACCATTAAACTCTAAGCGGGCACCATAATATTTCAAATGCATGTAGACATACTATGACCAGGACGTCTCAGTTGGTTAAGGATTCATTCTAGGGGGTTTTGAGATACAGCTACATGACATTCATAGAATAGAGCAAGAAGGGTTTTACTCAGAGAGTTTCAACCACAGAAATAAACTTTATCAAATCACAGTAAAACAAAATGTAGTACTTCCCCCTCTCCCCCATACAAAACTACTACATTTACCTAAAAGCACTTGAAAACTAATTCGTGTGTGGATAAATTATTTCATTCTTATGCTCAAAGTAATCACCTTGTTAATATCCAACTCCTTCCCAAATGCTATGGAAAAAATAAATAATAATAATAATCAAGTTATCTGAATATTCTTTACCTCTAGTAACTTGCTACATAGTCACAGCTTCATGACCATGTTATCTTAGCATGATAAAGTGTCTATACATGTTCCGCTACTAAAATCAAAGAAGGGAAATATGTGACAGCTGCAAATAAGAAGCAAAATCATGCTTCTTATTTGCTTGCACAAATGGTCAAAGAGAGTGATGAGTGACCTCTTGTTCTGAGTTCAAGCAGTTACAAAAGGCAAAGAAAAAATGTTACCGCTGGTCACTGACAGATGAACTCCTCATTTGTCAATATAGCTTCATTAGTAAAGCAGGTAATAATAGTCTTGCTGACATCACTGAGAAACTTCTACATCAGCTTTGGCCCACAGTGCCTATGCCTTGTTTTTAACTGCTGCAGAAATGAGTAACACAAGCACATACTAAAGAGCTAATTTCGTTAACAGTCAATGGGTTGTCATAAACCCAATGTAGAATTGCAGAATACAGTATGGACAAAGAAAGATGAAATAGTGAAAGAACAATAACGAAAGAATACAATGAGGGCTAATACTTTGCATTGGAGTTGTAAAACTGGGATAAATCTCAAAATATTAAGTCTGAAACAGAGACAAGGCAAATTGACATATAGAAATATAGCAGATTCAACAACAGCTTTCCTTAGGTTCTTAGGTACACTCTAACCTAAAATTCCAGGTTGTCAGACCAATTAGAAAAGTTATTATGAATTGACATATTCTGAATTTCATTCAGCTGGTTGACAAAGCCACTTGCCTCTCTGACTGCTAGGATGTAACAAGATGGGAGGAAAGAATGGTGTTGCTCCTATCATTGGTTCCCACCACTCTCATGTCCAAACCTCCTACTTCCTTCATCCATTCTTGATGAACTCATGCCTCCTCAGTCCTTTCTCCTTTTATCAGTCCTACCCATTATTGAATAGGAAAGCTATGAAGATATGGCTTAAAAGCGGAACTGATTCAACAGCAATTGCCTCTAACCTTGTTTATAATCCACTAATATCATCTGTCCAAGCTGGTTGTCCATGCTTTGCCAGGAAAATTTTCCTACTGTTCTTTTGTCTGCAGTGATAGATGTCCTGGTAAGGAGAGGTAGACAAAGAAAGATTGAGGTCCAATACTATAGACTATTTTTTTTCAGATGATGACCAGTTCCAGTCTAGAACAGAAACAGGTCTATCCTATTAGCATGTTCTTTACTTTGGTGGAAACAATTTTTGTCTCTTTTCACTTCCCAGGGGACATACAGCTATATTTGAAATCAGTACCATAAGCAGAAGGTTTGTCCCACACTTTTACATGGGACTTGTTCAGACCATCTGTTCCTGACACTTCTCTGTTTGCTTTATAATCCTTGAATGGCATGTGAAGCTGGCCAGGTGCGCTTGGTTCCAGAGGCTGCTGGGGCAGCTAGGAAGCCCCACTTCTTCTTCTCAGCTTACACCTCACACTGCAGCCTCTCTTACATCTGTTGACCTGTCATTTAATCACTTCTTTTCATGATATAGTGCACTGGTGTACTGTGCTGTCTGCCATTGTCCAGCAAATGGAGTCTCATTCTTTGGATCAGGAAAAAATTATGCATCCATAGCTGGAACCTTGCTAATGTAACTTTTTTCCATCTCTTTTGCTATACACAAAGTCCACTACTTAGAATGCCACTTGTGACACTGTTTGAAGTGTCTATTCCAGTGTTATGCTTCAGAATCACCTTTACTTTCCACACTGTGTGAAAGCTTTAGAAATTCCCACAGTTCCTAAAGGGGAGGAAAGAAGGATGTATAAAAGCTTTAACTTTTATTGGGAATTAAACAAAATTAGTGTGGATTGCTAAAATAGGCAAAGATACAAATTAGGTGGAGCAGTTTGCTATTTTACAAAGGGTCATTGTCCTTAGATCAACTTGAGTTTGTAGTATTTTAGCCTGGCTTCAAGACTTGCTGCTTTTAAGATTTTTTTTTCTTCTGAGTCTTGTGGTTTGTCAGAAACAACATGGGATTGCACTTGGAGGGAAGAAAATATTGTAACAATTCAAATTCTATCCGGCGGGGCTGCTGTGTAAAGGAGATTAAGGCCTGTGAAAAGATTAATTCCTGGCCCTCCACCAAGGGCTATGGGATGGCACAACTCAATACTGAAAGGGGGAATCCAAATAATGAGTGACAGACTCAGACAGAAGGAGCCTTGTGCACAGAAAAGGCAGGACATTTCAGTCTTCATCAGTCCAAGCCCTAGAGGTACCACTGACAGGCTAAACCAGTAGGAGAGTTTGCTGTAAGATCCCAAATTCACTGTATCCAAGTATTGATGTTAAGAAGTCCTTATTGACATGTCCAGTACCCCAGAAGTCTAAAGTGGCACTGAACAATATTGAAGTGAACAAAGCTTCATGTAGAGATTGTGGTGCTAATACAGAGGGACATATGTGAAGGTATCCAAATTAAATTTGCATTTCAGCTCTCTTGTTAACCCCCAGTGACTCCTCCCTTATCGCAGTACAGCGGACTTGCAAATTCCCAGTGTTTTAGATCTCTTCAGCTGCCTGACCTTGTGGACTGCGTATGGAAATGCGAAGAGAAGTTGTGGTGCTAGGCAATGCCAAAGTGTATGTGCTTATCTTATCTTTGATAGTCTCACAATATGGGGCATGCCCTTCTCACTTTATGCAGTGGGCAGGGGAGAAAGGTTGTCAGGCAACACTGGGTTCTGACTGTTCCTCAACCTACTGTGAGCCCTACAATTACAAAGTAAGAATATGTGACCTGGAAAATATGGCATTTATTTACCATAGAAAACAATCAGAAAAAGCAGAGCATGAGAAGGTATATCAATTAAGAGTTTTAACAAAGAACAATATTACTGTACATCATTCTTCTGCACCAAACCAGATATGTTTGTCTAGACCTCAAATGCATTTATCCTTAGCATTTTGATACTAAGTCTATTTTTTTATTCCAGCAATTTTTAAACATATATAGGCCTTATTCAATACATATGCATGTCTCTTATTCTGTCTGTGAGTAGATTCCTTCTTATGTTCTTATTGTTTATGCCATTTTGAAAATAGTTCAATTTTTAATGATTTTGAAATGACAAAACTTAATGGACAGTCTATAAAATAACCTATGTATATATGTATATTATATATATATATGGTAAACTTCAAGGCAATGCTAAAATGGTCAGATTCTGTTGCAAAGATCTCTTTTTTAAATACATTTAATTCTTTCCACACTGCTCCAGGGTCAGCCTAGGAAGCATATTTCTTCATTTGATAGCCTTAACCTTCTTTGTGATTAACCTCTGATAGCCTTTTTGGCCTCTGTTTAGAACCTACTAACAGGCTTATCCACTCTTCTAAATATATCTTGATCCATGCCTCTATTTTAGTACATGAAACAACTTCAAATACATTCATCTCAATAGTTTTGAGATATGTGCTATATTTTGCATCTTTTTGAAGTTCTCTATAGAAATCTTCTCTTACCCCTCTGAGGCCTATAGTGAAGTCTGATAAGCAGGGAAAGGAACTTTTCTGTGACCCCAACTGAATTTGCACCCAATAATATCTGGTAGAAATCTATTTGTAATGTCACCAAACCAGTAGTAAACATGCCCTCTCCATAGTATTTGGAGCCTTTTTCTCCTTTCTCTGTCACAGAAACATCCATATACATTTTCACAATTTGTCTTCTCTGATGCCCTTTCTGGATCTACCCCTGAATTCTCTCATAATTGATATATACTCAACACAGTCCTCTATGGTGTTTTCTGGAGGGATGCTATGAACTAGCTCACATTGCACAATGAAGCCTGGTCTGGAATTGTCTGAGATTACCAGACAAGGTGGTATGCCCATATGAAGCATCACAGTGTTTATGTGGAGAGAATATTGCAATTATGAAAGCAGAACTGTGTTAGCCCAGTATCATGCTGACTCAAGTGCCAGCCTGATATTATTATATTTCACATCTGCAACAGGCTGAAGTAGTTCATTTGTATCTAAACAGCACTGATGTTTACATACAGTTGTGGCCTTGTGATGTAATAAAGTCTGGGGAAAAGCAGGTGACTCAGCTAGATGTCTTTACTTACAGCCTTGTGTTCTGATTAGTGGGTCATTCTTCTTTTCTTCCATAGGTCCATGTGTTTCCAGCTTTCCTCCAAAGATCTCAAACCAAAGTTAAATCAAAGAATCTCACTAACATCTGTGGGCTGTGGGGCAGTTCCAAAACAAATAAATATTGCCTTCAGTCTTTGTGTTGTATTATTCCTTATTAGCAAATTTTTCCTGTTTTTTTGTTTGTTTGTTTGTTTTGTTTTGTTTTTCTTTCTGCTTTCCATGCATATATTCATTGTGTTTTCTCTCTATTGGCACACTACCGGCAGAAGATGATTAGTGTGGTGCCAGGCAGCGTTCCTTAAATTGGTAACTACAGGAGAAAAAATACAGAGCTTTGGGAATATTTGAGGTGACATTGGCACCTTGATGACCCTAATCACCTACAGGAAGATAGAGCAATGTTTGCCTCCTCAAAATGTTGTTTGCACCAAAGTGTGTACAGAGTAAGCAATCTGTGTTCCCATGTATGCAGAAATAACAGTGTTGAGCGCTTTAAGGAAGATGATTTGTCCTCCTGTTATTTGACTTCAGCAATCCAAAAGTCAGCTGCAATCTTGCTTAACTTAAGAGTTCAAGAATTCTCATATTTACCAAGAACTTATTTCCAGTCATACACAAGATTCATAGTGTTCATATTTCACGCTACATTTGTTAGGTACATACCATACCATAAATCACCTGGAACAGAAACAATGCCACTTGGTGAACTGAACATCTTCAAAATGAACTGTTCGTAAATGAACTGCAGACCATAGCTTATTTCCTGGGGAAAAAAAAAAAAAAATGTGAACATTTTTGAATTAAGGAAAGCATGTGAATTTCATGATCACTTCATGAATAGACAGAAGCAGAAAGATGCTAGAGAAGCCAGCTTTTGAAAACATTTGCTATGCTTCAGTTCTCAAATTTATGAATATGTTACATTTTCTGAGTACATTATGTTAAAAAAAAAAGATTGGGTATGAATTGAAAAATAAGCTTACTTCACTCTATTTTCATAAGGGTTTGATCATCCATCCTGTTTACAAATAGCTAAGTTAATCATTACAATCTGAGAATTCAGTGACATTTTAGTATAAATAGTTTATGAGTCTAAGCTTTCCTTTAGACCTGCTTGTTATAAACAGTTTGCCTAATTACCTTTCAAGTGTTCCTGTATCTTCTGGTTAATGAAAGACCTGTCTTGTGGCTTACACTCTAGTTATTTTAAACCTAACGATACAGAAAGAAAACAGAATTGTAATAAATATCCTCAGGTCACAGAAATGTGAATTGTTCTAGTCTAGAAAACACTCAAGCACATGCTCAGTTTACTGATGTACTTCAATCAATTTCAATTGAAGTTAAGCAAGTGAGTAAGTGAATATGTGCTTTTTGAATGAGCAATATTTTTTTATTCCTGAATCATAGTGCTACTCGTTGACCAAAACAGAAGAATCTCCATTGCAACATTATTTAAATACAGAACCACTCTATTACTGTGTCCCCGACAGAGGACAAACCAGACTAGATGTAATCAGAGCAGTCACCACATAAGCAGGAAGAAGATCATAGTGGCTAGTACAGGGCATCTAGATGATTTCAGCAGTGTATTTAGGTGGGAAAGAAAATAGAAGAAAAATGAAATGAAGTGATGCAGTTTTGGGGGCAAAATAAGACAAAAATGGTGATAAATATGTGATGAAACTGGCAAGGAAGGGAGTTAGAGCAAATAGCTAAGCAAAAACAGAAATACATTCATGTTCAATACAGTGAATCTAATCAAGTGACTAAAGTTACATGCAGTCTTCCACTAAAAGTTGTTAAAGTTGATCAAAACATAACACTAGCAGCTTCACTGAACACCAAGAATATTTCTTGCCAATAATAAATAATTTCCTCTTAAGCAGAGTTACATCATTGCCACTGCAAAGAGAAAATATAGCCTTATTCTGGTTTTCTATGAGTGTTTCTGGGTTACTCTCAACAACATACAAGTTATGTTCTGAATATTGGGTACCAACATAGAACTGGGAAACCTAGGATTTCCAAACAGCTCAGATATGTGAACTCTTATCCTTCCTGATGCAACACATTACAAAACTCTACATCTAAATGAACATTTACTTGCTGAGATACAAGATGGACTTTGTTCGTGATTTGTTATTTAGTTCATTTTACTGAGATAGTTCTTCTGTACAAAATACTTTTTTTTTTTTTTCTGAAAATTACTGAGATTTCAACTCAGAAGTTTCTCAGTGGACTCAAATTAAATTGAATGAATATCTGTCTTGCCCAGTCTGAACCCAATTCAAAAATAATCTACATTTTCCCCAAAATATTTTTCTTCCCCATACTCTGACAACTTTGAAACTGAAAATAACCAAAGTTTCATGTAATATATCAGGTTCCATATTAATAACTTTATTTGTCAGTATAAGGGAACACTTCCAGGATTTCCAACTGAGAGATAAACAGGTTCATGTTATGCTGGGTGATGAACTGGCTGAACAGCAGAACTCAAAAGGTCATAGTGAATGGGGCTACATCTGGCTGGCAGCCAGTCACTAGAAACCTTCCCTAGGGCTCAATTCTAGGGCCAATCCTGTTCAACATTTTTATCAATGATCTGGATGCAGGAGTGGAATGCATCTTTTGCAAGTTTACCGATGATATTAAACCGGGAGATGCTGTTGACTCCCTGGAGAAATGAGACACCTTGCAGAGGGATTTAGACACATTGAAGCATTGGACAATCATTAGTGGCATGAAGCTGAGCAAAAGTAAATGCCAGATGCTGTACCTGGGACAGAACAATGTCGGACACAGGCACAAGGCTGAGAGACGAGTGGCTGGAGAGCAGCTCAGCAGAACGGGGTCTGGAAGTGCTTGTTGACAGCAGGCTCAACGGGAGCCAGCAGTGTGCCCTGGCAGCCAAGAGGGCAAACTGCACTTTGGGATGCATTAAACACAGCAGAGCCAGCCAGGCAGAAGAGGTGGTTCTCTGCTATATTTAGCGTTGGTGCAGCAATGCTTTGAATATTGTGTGCAGTTCTGGGCTCCACAATATAAAAAGGATGTTCAGGTGCTTGAATGCATCCAGAGGAGGGCAACAAAGCCGGTAAAAGGGCTGGAAGGCATGTCCTATGAGGAGAGGCTGAGGACACTTGGGTTGTCCGGTCTTGAGAAAAGGAGGCTGAGAGGCGACCTCAGTGCTCTCTGCAACTCCCTGAGGAGGGGAAGTGGACAGAGAGGTGCCGGTCTCTGCTCCCTGGTAACCAATGACAGAACATGAGGGAATGGCACAGAGGTGCACCAGGGGAAGTTCAGGGGAGGTTCCTTGACATAAGGAAAAATTTCTTTACCGTGAGGGTGGTCAAACACAGCAAGAGGCTTTCTAGAGAGGTGATTGGTGCCCTGTGCCTGTCAGTGTCAAGAGGCATTTGGATAATGCCCTTAAAAATATGCTTTAACTTTTGGTGAGCCTTGAAATGGTCAGACAGTTGGACTAGATGATCGTTGAAGGTCCCTTCCAATTGGATTATTCTAATCTAGTCTAGTCTAGTTAGTCTATTCTATTTCTTTTCCTTCAGGTTGTCAGAAATACTCACAAGTAGAGGAAACAGTCTGTAAGACATCTCATCTGAATGTGTCTACATTTAAAAAAAAGTCAGCTCAGTTTCTTCTTCAGTGGTGACATCTGGTCTTGAAGCTCATCTGTCTTTCAATTCCTTTTCAGTAGCAGCAAAATGGTATTATGTGTAGTGTTAGATAAAAGTTTAATATTATAAATAAACATAGTATTATAATACTGCACGGTGAATCCTTTATGTGTAACTGAAAGCTGTAGAAACTAGCTTGAAAAGTTCCTTTATGATAATCCATTACCCTCACATGATTCCTGCCTTACTGGAGGGAGGAAATAATGAAAAATGGGGTGATAAATATGAGGAAGGAAATATGGTGGTCAGAGAACAAAGCCTCTTACCAAAAAGTATCAAAAAAACCTTTTTTTGTAGGTAGTGGAATGTTACATTGCAATTTGACAGTGAGATAGATCATTAATGCTTAGGACTCATACCATCACTCTGAATGAAGTCCCTTTAGTGAAGGACACAGAGTCCAATTCTGTTAAATCACAGTGCTGAAAATCCTGAATAACTCATTTAATGCTGGAAGAGTTATTCTAGACATACTTTGTCTTAACACAACAAAAATTTAGACTTGTATTAAAAAAAAAAAAAAAGAAAAACCTGAAAAAACCTTTACTGAAGTTAAACACATTCTTAAAGCATAATATCTACAAGTTAATTTATTTTATAAACCAAACATTTGCCAGATATATGGAAAAGGAACATAGGTTGTGTTATATCAGCTGTCACAGCTGTAAAAAAGATTCAAAGCAAATGAAATATGAAAAAAAGTAGTAGCAATATTCAGAGTTCAACAGAAATGCTTTTCATTTACTGTGCTGCAGTATGGCAAATTCACTTATAAATCACTATAATATCTACTACTGCATTTACTTTAATCACTCTTCTGAAAAAAAAGAGTCAGTAATTATAAAGGCAAAAATCTTAATATATTATAGTGCATTATGCGGAGTTCATTTTCTAAACAAAGAAGCAAAAAAAATAAAAGAAATTTTAAAAATAAATTGGAGTCATTTATGATGTAATGGAAAACACATGCTATGACATGGAAATATGTCTGGTTGTTTGTGGCTGAACCCACTTGGAGAAGCTGGAGTCATGTCTGTGTAAGGCTAGATACTACATTAGCATGAAACAGTGGAAATGGAAGTTCCATATGTGTTTAGATTAATAAGTAGTCTCCAAATAGGTTTATGTCTGGCATATTCATGAGTATGTGGGAAATGCACTTAAAGTATATGAGATGACCTAATTGATGTCTTAATAATAAAACAAATGGGGAAAAAAATCTAACAATTCATTTGCCATGTAAAGCACTGGTGGCAATATAATGTAAGAGAACTTGACTGTCTTTAAGTCAAGTGTGACCAAATAGAGAAATCACATAGTGCAGATGTAATCATCACCTATGTTGGTATCATAGAATTTTGTTTCCCTTACTAAAACCAATTCAGGTTTAAGTGACACTCCACATTAAATGTTATTAATTGTATATTTCCTAAATCGACTCCATTTATGTGTAAATATTAATGTTTGAGTATGTTTTATTTACATAAGATCATTTTTTCTTTTTTTCCAGTGGAATATGTCACACCAGCTACAGAGCTTTTTAGACACTGAAAAGTACAGACTGATAAATGAGTTTGAAACAATGACCGTCTGATAAGTCTGTGACCAGGAAATTAAAAGAGAATATCTTACCCTATTACTTGAATTAAAAGTATGTCAGGTTTGGGGTTCAAAGTATGGCTATGAACAACAACAAGAACAACAACAACAACAAAAGACTAGAATAGACTCTTTTCTACGTAGACAGGTAAATTTTTAGTGTCATGTAAGCAGAGTTCATCCCTAACTTGCATACCAGTACTGTTGCTATCTTACTGAAAGAGTGCTGCCTACTGAGCAACCACAACATGAGCCAAAAAGGAAAAAGCTTCATATTCAAGTTCCAGGCTAAAAGACTCCTTGAAAAAAATGTAGACTTGTGTATAAACTGTACTAACTGGATCTGGAAGGAAATGAGAGATAATAAATACAAGAAAAAGTGTCATTTTCAAGACCTTTTTGTAATTATGAATGTATTATTGCTCTACAAGCAGAAAACATTCTTTCTGGTGTTTAAATACAGCCTAGGGACTGGAGTGTTTCAAAATTCTGTATGACTGACTATATTCAGATGAATAAACATTTTATTATATAACACTAAAGACACTGAATACAGCTTATATATGAGTTTTAGAAAAAGAATA